>CACVKS010000818.1:0-13594 GCA_902749335.1 Acanthamoeba triangularis
CTCCTCCTCCTGCTTCTCGCGCTCCTCCTGCTCGCGCTTGAACTGGGCCTCGCGCTCGCGCTCCTCCCGCTCGCGGCGGTCTTCGATCTCGTTCCGGCGCTGCTGCTTGAGGGCATCCTTCTCCGAGTCGAGCTGCCGTTCGAGCTCCCGCTCGCGCTTCAGCAGCTCCTCGCGCTCGCGGCGCCTCTGCTCACGTCGCGCTTCGATGTCGTCCACCTGGACGGTGGCCGTGGTGGCCGCACCCGCAGCACTGGGCTCGGGACCTCTGTCATCGTATAACAAGACCTCCCAACGTGAGCAAAACAACGAAAACAATAACGAAAACAAAAAATAAAAATAAAAAGCAAAGCAAAAACGAAAAAAAAAAAGCTCAAGAGGATGAAGATGGAGGGAGACACGTACCCCCTCTCGCGGGCAGCCTTCTTGGCGGCGAGTTCGGCCTTGCGCCTTTCCAGTTCGGCGCGGCGTCGCTCTCTCTCGGCCTTCAAATCGTCAGCCATGGCGACGGTGAATGGGCTCTACTCGCAGTCGATCGTTTAACGGTATCCAAGTAGTAGTGTACACTAACTGCGGGAATCGAGCGACAAGAAGAGGAACGTCGATTCCGTTAATTGAATGCATCGAATGGATGGGTACAAGGTGGTTGAATCCATCAAACTCGCAAATGTGGCGATTTTAAAAAAGAACGCATAAGAGAGGGATCATGAGGATTGGTACCAGCTCGAGCTTCTTAAGAACTGGGTGTCCAATTCGCCAACCAGACAGTTGACGCTCAGACGATCCTGAACTCGAGAGGGCTGTTTTGGATTTGGTTGGTCTCTGCTCTGTGGTGAGTGTCGACCCGCTAAACTGGTTGTCCCAACCAAAGAGGCAAGAGACACGCCAGCAAACCCGCTGCCTGACCACCACATCATGCCACACATTCCTCGCGTATAAAGCCTTTTTTACCCGACGAAAATTCGGAATTTGAAGTATTTAACAAAAGAGAAGGATGCACAACGGAGAGAATCTAATCAGTCGAAGATCTCGTTGTAAGCGCGAGCGATAAGGAGGTTGGCGATGGCCAGGGCGTAGTGAAAGATGTCCACACGCGGGATGAGACCGAAGTAGTGTCCCGTCGAGCCGATGACTGTTCCGGAGAGGATGTAGAGGACGCTGCCGGCGATGAGGTACTTGCCGTCGATGGTGTAGGAAGGATTCTTGACGATGTGCAGAATGCCGAGGTAGATGATGGCCAGCATGGCGAGAGCGCCAGTGACCAAGGTGTAGAGCTGCTTCGACGAAGACATGAGGCCGTAGAAGACGAAGAAGTTGAAGAGAAGGAAGAGGAAGCCGAAGAAGAGGAAGTCATGCTTCGACAAGTTGAACGTGGTGAGCGGGAGGTAGGTGTAGGCACACAGGCCGAGCAGAGGGGTGGAGAGGAAGAGGGCCAGGTTGGTGAAGAATTCGTGAGGCGCGATCGCAGACGCCACACGAGCGAACCGAAGCACGCCGAAAGAGGCGGCAATGCCGATGAGGAGGAACGCGATGGACGCGTAGAGCCTCGCCTCGCCCTTGACCAGCAGGTGCTGTAGCAGCCCCTCGGCGTATTCATGCGAATTGGGGTTGAGGAATCGCTTGCGGCCCTGCATCTCGACCAGCTCGTACGTGATGTAGAAGCAGGACACAGCCAGCACCAGATCTGAGAACGATGTAGAGAGTTGCCTCGATTCCTTGCCTCCCCTCACCTTGACGGCATCCGTGCTTTTCTGCGCGCTCGGCGTCGCATCTGCTGGCACTGCCGCGTCTCCCGCCTTCGGCTTATCTCCACGCCTCTCTCGCATCATCTCTCTCTTGGTGCTTTGTTGGTGGCGCTACGCGTTGTGTCGTGTTGCGCCTTTCGTGTCTTTGTTGTGCCGTAGACCCACACTTCGTTCTTTTGTTGTAACGTTTCTCTTTGGTTTTGTTTTCCTCTCTTCTTTTCTTTTCTTTTTCTTTTTCTTTTTCTTTTTTTGTTGGTTTTGTTGTGGCTGCTCTCGCTTGGGTTGATGGTTGTTGGGATGTACGTGCATGTTATGCGCCATTTTTGGACGATAAAGAAGGGTGTCACTCACAATCTCTCGTCTCTGTACTACACTCTCTCGGTCTCTGCATCTACCACACCCACGTTCCCGCCCTGGCCCAGCTCTCGCTCCTCTTCCCCCTCTACATCTCACAGTTTCCTCTACCTGTGCGTGGTGGTGTGAGATCAGGGAAGAAGAAGGAGTTGAAGGTGAATGAAGTGGACGCGTACAGAAAAGCAGCGCGCTTATTAAGCGCCCAGCTTGGCGCTCTTGCCCTCGTTAGGCAGAGGCGCCATCCAGTCGCTCGCTTCCTGGCAAAGCCTCCTGCGGTCTGTGGCCGGGGCAATGAGTCCAACCACGCTGCACGAGGGTGACGATCACACGAATTGTGAAAGCAAAGGTCGGCATACCTGATGGTGGGAGCTCTCTCTTCTTCATCAAGCTGAGATCAGTCATGATCTCATCGTCGTTCAGGGTGTAGTTGATATGAGGCGCTGAGGCGGAGGAAGGCAATCCCACGTAAGTGCAACGCTCAATGGACGCAAGTGAAACGAGCAACATGCAGCATTAGGGGAGAGCAGCGTACGTTGCGCGGTCTTGTGTCGAGAGTACGCTTGGCCATAGCCGCCGTCTTTATCCTTTCCTCCTCTTCTGTTCCTGAGCACGCGCCCCTTGACAGCACGAGCATCTCCGTTTCCATCTGCAAGAGCGAAACACAACAAAGCGAAGTTCACATGAGTCACGTGCTTGGACAAAGGATAAAACGAACATCTGAACGCACCTCCGCGCAGGCTCATCGTGCTCTTCTCCTCTTCGAGTTTCTTTTGCTTATCCAGGATCTCGTTGGCCATCTCATCTCTGAGGCTCCTCCTCTCGTGCTGTGACAATCGTGTGCGGCACTGGTGTGAGCGACGTTCAAGCAAGACATGTAGCACGAGAGAAGAAAGAGGAGATAGAGTACGTTGTATTCCTCCTCGGCCTGAAGGCACTCAAACTGGAAGACGTGCTCGATGTTCTGCAGCTGGTATTCCTTCCACTTCTCGGCCATCCACACCTAGAGATGGGCGAAACCCAAGATGAGATCGAGCGTCTCAAAGAAAGAATAAAACAAAATAAACAATCAAGCTGTACAAAAATGGTTGATCTGTTCCAACGCTCACGTACCTTGGAGTTCTTCTTGATCTCGAGCTCCTGTGCTCGCTTCAGGAAGCCATCGTGTGAGCCTGGTGCAAAGAATGAGGATTTTTCGATTAGAAAACCGGAGGAGGGTGAGCTCGTTGTAGAGGGAGAGCCGCTCTGTTGAGCCGGCAAGAGGCAGACGAGAGCTCACAACGAAGGACGGACCGACACAGAGAATGAGGGTGGGAATGGTTTGCCGATGAGAATGACTAGAACTACACAAATGAGAATATCAGAATGGGAGAAGTAGCAACCTCTGCCCTCCTGTAGCAGTTCCATGATGTGTGACGAGAGGATTGCGTCGCTCTCTTGCTGCCACTTGAGATCTCTTTTCTCGGCAAGTTGAATCCAAGTTTGGGAAAATTGGACAGCTCTGGCCTGACGGCGCAGATCGCAAAGTGATTTATAATCATTCGAATTTGGGATCGTCGATCAAAAATCCAGCACACAACAAACGTGCGAGACGATGGTTGCAGGGTGGCGTGATGTAGTGGGGTTGTTGTAGTGGTGGCATAAAGGTACCTTCCATGATGGCCTTGCACTCGTCGTGGAGGTCCTTCATCTTCTTGGCGAAGAGCTTCTCCTTCAGATCGGCGAACTCCTTCTCAATCTTCTCCATGTCCTTCAGCACGTCCTTCCTCCTCTTGGCCTCCAAATCATCCACCACAGGCGCCCCTTCGCCAGATGATGAGGCCGCAGCCGTTGCCGTGTCGCCATTCCCTGCTCCCGACCCATCAGCAGGCTCCCTGGCCATCATCGACTCGGCCGTTCGCTTCTTGCTCCCCGCCTTCATCTCTTCACTTCAATCTCTGCTCGCTACCTGCTCAATTCAATCTTCTACTCCAAGATCCTGAAGCCCACACAGTTCGCACGCGCAGCTTTCCGGTCGAAGAATTCCCAGACCAATCCAGGATTGCAAAATTCCAGCAGAAATAACTCCACAAAAAAGAAAAGAGCTTTTCTTTTTGTTTCTATGCCACATTTTACACCGCTGACTTGTAACGTGACGTGTAGCACAGCAGTGACCAAGGCACCAAGCCACACGTTCCTCATGATGTGGTTCCTCACCCCACGAAGGAATGAGGTTGTAAAAACCAGTGATGTACAGTACAAATGGTCACTGGGAGTGACTCACGGAGCTGCTGTCGAAGGACTGGCCCCACGCGCAGCGCTCACCGTCCTTGTCTTGGGCAAAGAGGCGGAGCATGGGCAATGCCGCGAGCGTGGCCACCGGCTGGTCGAGGGCGGCACCCAGAAAGCGGAGGTAGTGGAGTATCCGGTGCGGGGGCGCCACCACGAACCGACAGCACTCGCCCTGGCCCGTCGCCGCACACGTGACCTCCACCGCAGCCATACTCTGGCCCCACAGCTCGCTGAACCAACCGGACGCATAACCCGCTGCACAGTTTGTTCTATCCGCATTAGTCATCCATCAACCGCACGCGCACGAGCACGCGGGGACTAGGGTACCGGCGAGGTAGCAGGTGGGCGTGACGGGCGTGGTGGACACTGACGACCCCTTGTTGACGGCCTGCGTGCGAAGCTTCTCCTTGGCGTGGTGGTGGGCACCGCCGTTCGGGCCAGCACCACCGCTGCCCGCCGGCGGTTCGCTCTCGGCCGTCCACGCCTCGGCCTCGACGCTGTGGTACAGGTCGTAGATCATGTAGTAATCGTGCGCGTTGGCCGCCACAATGTTGGACATCTCGTGGATCACCACCTGTGGTGGTGGTTGAACGTATTTGGCCAACGCAACACCGCTTTAATGCCGGAAGGAGAAGGTGGTGTGAGCGTGTGTGTACCTTGCCCCAGCCGGTGTGGGTACAGTGGGCGCGGAATCCGACGTGGCATTCCGCCACATTTCGCGACGGCCCCAGCGCGTGAGGTCCCTCGACAAAGTTGGTGAAGTCTGCGTGGGGCACACCCGATCACGTTGAAGGCTCAGGTTAAACACAACCGATAGTTAAAAAAATACAAGTGAAAGTGACGATATATATATATATAAAAAAGGAACGAGGAAGTGGCGCACCAGCCGAGCCCAGTCCCCGGCCCAGGTCGAAGAGGGCGTTAGAGGCGAACTCGAACGCTGCCTTATTGGCCCGAGGAGCGAAGTCGTCGCGCACCAGAGCGTGGAACTCGGTCACCATTGCTAACCACGCGGCAAGCAAGTCAGGCAAGGACTGCTACAGCAATCAAGAAGAAAAGTACCCTTGGCGCGCACGAGCACGTATCGGTCTTCGTTGAGGGTGATCTCGCCCGTCGAAGGCGAGCGCTTCATATCGCAGTAATGCTCACAGGCCCGACTCTCCAGAGCTTCCGAGCGCAGTTGGTCCGTCGTCCCATCTGAGGCTTCTTCCACGCCCTGCTTCGACACACGACGCACACGGCACGACGCAGCGCACACGACACACAACGCGACACATGTCACAACGTTAGGGATTTCTTTGCAAGCGCCACCTAATAATATAAGCCGTGCCTTGCGCATCTTAGCAGACTTTGCCTTGGCCTTGCGCTGTCGCGAACTGATGGCCCGGCGCGTCCGCATCTTTCTCAAGTACGCCGCGCTGTCAAAATTGTTCTTCTGCACTGCCGACCCCTCGCCGCTCACTGGCGACACCAAACCGTGAGTTCGTGTATTGGTGTGTGTGTGGTGCACGTGTCGTGTGTGACGATGAGTGAAACGGCGTACGTTTCATCTCATCGCGCGAGGTTGGAGAGGGGTTCATCAGGCCTCGCGGCGAAATGAGGAACCTGTAGGCGTCACAAAGGCGTGAGTCAAGTCCTACATGCATGACCAGGGAGGACCCGGGTTTGGGAGAGTACCGTGGCGACAGGATGTCGTCGCGGAAGTAGACCTTGTTGCTGCCGGGCTTGGGGCTCCCTTGGCTCTCCTCTGTTCGCTCTCGGTCGCGTTCGACCGTTCCCGTCCGCTCCTCTTTGGCCAAATCCCCGAACCTACATTTCCACCGCAAGAGCCCTCGATAAAGTCATCCAGAAATGGTGCATGCAAAATGGATTGCAGTGTGGTTGGGGGGGGGGTCGCACGCACCTCTTTGCATGTTCCTTCAGCTTATGCGGCGGACATATGATGAACTGGCAGCACGCGTCGCCTTTTCCTTTACACAGTATCTCTGTCACCACGCAATGTGGGAATTTGGTTAGGACGACCCAGGTCAGGAATGTGGAAGATAAGGAATATCTCTGGCCGTACCTTTGGCCACGAGCTCGAAGCCGTACGATTCCTGACACCAACCGGCAATGTACCCGGCGCTCATCGCGCACACGGGCTGCGTGGGTCGCTTCTGGCACTTGCTCCATGCCTCGGCCTGACACAATAGGCGGGTCAGAATTGTAGGGGTGGGGAGGCGCAAGCCCATTTGGGATTGCCGTACCTCGAACGAGAACGCGTTGTGACACACCACCAAAAAGTTCTCGTCTCGCTCGCTGATCCGACTGTCTGGGTGGATATCCACGAAACACCAGCCCAAACACGCGAGACTGACGAACCCTGTGCGTATGTGTGTGGTGTGGCGTGTGGTGGGTGTGGGGGTGTGGTGTGTGGTGTGTTAATGCATGCGCAAGCAGATCCGGGTTGCGTCGAGTGGCGTGGTGACGCGCAGAGAGGTTTTGAACGCACCGGCAGCCAGGTTGAAGAATGTGGCGTCCATTCCGGTCATACTCTTGAACTGCCTGCAGTCCGACCTGCCCGTGCCTTGCATGATGTCGTGCAGCAAGTGGCCCAGGAACTCGTGGCATTCGCCCGCACTAACACCAGCAGAAGCCCAATAAGCATGCACCACGCTAACCAACAGGCAATCAAGCGGCGTACCTGAAACCAAAGGTCTTCTTGAGCAGCATGTAGAACCCGACGCTCAGCGAGTCTCCTCGCAAGAGAAGATACCGATCCTTGGCCCGATGGCTGAGCGTTGTTCAGGAACCGTGCAGGAAGACCACACAAAGTGAGGCCAAGGTCCGTACCTGTGGGGCTGCGGGCCGGGCTTGGTCGGCTCCGTCTCCGTACGCGGCGACGTCGACGTGTCGGCCTGCTCGACGATTGAGATGACACCTTGCCCTGCAGGAACCATGAGGCGAGTGTCAGACAACTCCCACACAATGCACCACACGTGCAGTAATGAGAGAGAATGTACTTGTGTTGCGGTTTATGCCGTCAAAGTAGTCCACCACCAGCCGTTCGGCCTTGGAGAAGACCAGCGAGAACCGCTCCGGCACCGACACACACTTACACAGCGTGCGGTTCTACGTTGGGTACAGCGTCAGCAAGGGGGAGGGGGAAGGGGCACACGCCGGGATCGAACAAAAGCATTAAGAAATCGGCGCCGTACCCCGCTCGGCGATTCCAGGGGCTTGCTCTTCATGGCCGACACGAAGTGTTGGAGCGCTGAGAGCGCGATCGCTTCCTCTTCCATCGTCACCGTGTTGGCGCGGACCTGACCCCATCAGCCAAGCCCGAGCCAGAGTCAGACCGTGGCTCTTTTTTTTTCCCTTCCTTGCAAAGTAGTGAATCGCAAACACAACGCACCCGCAGGCCGCTGCTGATTGTGTTGGCCATGGCCGCGGCAGACTGGTTGCCCGCCGTGTGCTGAGACGATGCCGCCGTCGACTTGAGGAAGAGACTCTGTGCGCACAAGCGAACACCGCCACTTTGTAGCGAGAGGGGGGATAAAAATACAATAAAGAAAAATAAAACGTACCTCGCTGGTGAGCCCGGCTATGAACTCGTGGTAGAGGGGTATCTTGGTCCTGAGGAACTTCTCCCACCGCATGCTGCGCTCCTTCTCCGCCGGCGACGCATGCTGGTGCTGGGGCTGCGAAAGCGCAAGTGGAGGTGTTAAGAAGAGAAAGAAGAAGAGAAAAGAAGAAACATTTCACTACTGAAGTGGTAGGCACCTGCAAGAAGGAGGCCTGCATGCTGGTGTTGGCCAGGGACTGCAACAGCTTGGCCACGGCTACGAGGTGTCGCATAACTTCCGCCGGCAGGCTGTTGTTCTGCTGACCTGCTCGCACACCACCGTGTCAGCGCTGAGCAGACATAGAGGGGGAGTACAGGGTGTGGCGTACTGTCGACGAAGCCCATCTTGACGGGCGAGACCAGCGCGGGACAGATGAACCGCAGCATGTAGAAGCTGCCGATGACCGAGCCGTGGCCTCGCCCTGTCGGAAAGTGCTTCGACAGCTCCTTGTGCAGGATGTAGCACACGCTCGAAATTTGACTGCAGCCACAACACACGGTGAGTGCGATTCGATGATCAAGGCGGTGGGTGGCAGATGGACGTACGTGGGGCAGTAGGAGAGGGAGGAGCAGATCTCCTTGAGCAGGAGCGAGGCGCTCTCGGCCACCTTCTTGTCCGAGGTGGAGGGCGAGCGGATGATCTTCACCACCTCTGTGCGCAGTAGCTGCCGCAGGTAGTTGCCGCCGATCAGGGTGAAGTCCTGAGCGATGATCTGGTTCCACAGGCTGTCCTCGCGCAGCACCGTGTGCTGGTCCACTGTATCATGCAACTCGTCGGTGAGTGGGGGAGTGGGTGGGTGTGCGAGTGCGTGAGCGTACGAGAAGAAGATATCTCCTGGCGGATAGCCCACTCAAGCAGGTCCATTGCCTTGCCGTTCGCTTCGAAGATCTTTACGAGCGTTTGCGCGATGGTGTTGTAGTCGGCAGGGTCCACGCGCTTGCTCAGCTGGGTCACCAGTTGCAGCTTAGGGCTCATCAGCACCTTGACAACACAGGGGCTTGTTTAGTAAGACTCATCCACGTGGCCCTGGCATGAGTCTTACCTTCCGGGCAGTGTCTAGATCGCTGCAGAACGAAGCGTGGCCGATGGGCGCCATGGCGGACATGAGCGACAGCGCGGAGAGAGCCTTGCGCCCGCCAGCCATGTGCTCTGAGCGGGGCGACGAGGAATTGCGCGCTTGATGTCTGCGCAGTGGTGAGGGGGTCAAGAACCCAAGCGACCCTGAGTCAATGTAGCGCATCACGTGGTTAAAAAAAAAGTTGCACTCATGTGGCGGGTGCGGAGTGGCACTAGTACCCATGTCTACGCCGCTCTTGTATTCGCGACCCGCACTCAAGCTGCCGCTGCGGGACTCGGGGGAGTGCGACTGCCCCTCCGGCGAATGTCCTGTGTAATGTGGATAGGGGTGGTCAGTAACGATGGAGCATGCGATGCCGAGAGAGAGAGAGAGAGAGAGAGAGAGCGCGCATGCCTGGATCTTTGCGTTGGGGGATGAGGAGCTTAAAGCGAGGCTTCGACGTGCGGGCGGGTGCAGCGGGCGACCCCTCCTCTGGAGCATCCCACTCCGTGCTGCTGTCACTCACATCGTAGTCCTCCGTGTCCTCTTCGTAGTCATCCTCCTCTTCTCCATCGGTTGTGACATTCGTGGCCAAGACAGTCCTGGTTGGCCCTGGTGAGCCCGGCGTCCCATGGGACTCCGAGTATATCTTCGAATTGTTCTTCTCTGCTGTCGCCTCCACTCTATGCGCGGATACCGACGACTCTCCGCCCTCCTCCCCCTCGTCCCCAACGGCGGTGCAATTGTCTCCTTCACCGGGCAGCCTCGTTGCCACCTCCTTCTCGCTCCCCACGTCGACCATGATGTAGCCCTCTTCCCAATTCTCATCGTCATCGTCGTCACCATCCTCGTACTCCTCGCCGCTGCCATCACGCTGCCGGGCCTCGGCCTGGGCGGCTATCTCGCCTGGCGTGTCGATTGTCTTTTTCTTCTGCAAGTCTTCACCTTCGCCGGCGACTGTGCCACGGTAACCATATCGGGCGCCACTGCTCCCATCAGTGTCGTGGTAGTACTCGTTCCACTCCTCCATGATCGTGACAGAGGGCCGTCGCTTCATGCCGCTGTTTTGAGCCTCGGTCACCGGCTCAACCTCTGCAGAGCTGGTGCTGGGGCTAGGATTGGGGCTGGCGAAGTAGAGCTCGAGGTTGTACCCCTCGGCAGGGCTGGAAGCTGCTGCAGCCGAGCCCTCTGCGACTGCAGCCTTAGCCATCTCGTTTCGCTCGCGCTCGCGGGGCGAAATGGCCTCCCCCATCTTAGCCTTCATCTTGCGCAGCATGCCCCTGGCGCGTGCCTGCCGCTGTGTAGATGAGGGAGATGTGGGAGCCGCCGCAGTGGCCCCCGCAGTGGTAGTAGTCGTGGCACGCAACGAGGGCGTACGCTCGCTGGGGCTGCTGGCGCGTCTGTTGCCATTGCGGGGCCTGTCCCCACGCGAGACGGCCTCGCCCCGACTGAAGTGGTAGAAGATGCCGCTCATCTTTCTCTTTCTCTGATCAACTTCAGTGGTTGCCAAGAACAGTACGAAAACAGCGGGGCCTCTTGGCCTGTGAGGTGGGTTGTTTGAGGTTGGTCTGGTGGCTCTTTTTGTAGGCCTTGTGTTGCTACTCCGCCTGCAAAAGCAACCTGGGGCCCGTGGGTCGAAAAAAGGAAGGCCACACGGATTTCATCAAAGGATTCAAGCTGCCAACTCCAGTCGGAAGACTGCCGTGGAACGATCGAGCACCTCTGCAACAGGTGTGCTACGTGCATCAAGCACGCTGAGAGACACCACCCCACCACACCACACCATCCCCAGAGGGGACCCCTCCCCAAAGTTGGGTGAAGCCGTAGGCGCCTGTGTGGGGGCACCTGGGTCGAATTGTCGCCATAGCAACCGCCAGGCCATGGCCGACGGAAACAGCCTAGCCGCGACTTGAACGTTCTGCAGCTTCGTGGGCCAGCGGGCCGACGTGTTCCCAGCTTCAAGCCTGGCTACCCGTCCCAAGCAGACACTATGCCCCACGTCCCTACGTCAGTGATCTAGAGTGAACTGGAGTGGCAACAGAGATCTCGGGTAGTGCGCCCACTTCTTTGCTAGGCTACTTGTCAAGACACACAACTCAGAAGCATGGGTTCGCGTTTCGACCCTTAGCCATGCGTCTCGCCCTTCTCGCCAGCCACCTGGTGGGTAACAGAAGAACGGACGGTCAGAGTTCAGTTGCCCGAGGGCAGTTGCGGAATGGACAAGGGGCGGTGGCGGTGGTGTGCGCACCCTCTTGAACTCGTTCATGTTGGTGGCGGACTGGGCCTGGCCGATGAAGCGCAGACGCTGGATGACGGTAGTGGGCTCCCCACCCTGGTTGCTCTCCACAAAAATGGTGATCGAGCTCACGTTCTGGAACTTGACGAACCTGGCGCACCAGAATGATGACGTTGTTTCGGCCGAGTGAGCGCGCCGTTTTGATTCGAGCCAACTGAACTGATAAATAGGAAAGATAGAAGGATTGTACCGCAGAGGGACAAGCTTGTCGCCCTTGACGTCGTCGGCCTTCAGCTCGATCACTTGGGTGGCGGGCGCAGAGTCAACCGACTGGAAGTCCATGTCTCGCGTGTTCACGAAGAGCTTCACAGTCTGCGGAGCCCGGCCTGATGACACAATTCGACCGCTGGTCAGACTTGTAGGCACGTCACACACACACGACCAGTGCACGGGCAGAGCGCGTACCATCATCGGGCGCCTGGAAGCAGAGCGAATGAATCTTGATGGGCTGGTTGAAGGGGATGTACAGGAGGAGCTGCTCGTCGGTGTCGCTCTCTAGGAAGGAATCATCCTTCTTGAAGATGTTGTCCCACTTGTGTTCGGTGCTCTGGTTGAGGCACTCGCCCTGCGCCTTGTCCACGTTCTGGGTCACATCGCTCTGTGTATGTTTTGGAGCTGAGCACTTCGACATGGCAGCAACTCATGACCCA
Source organism: Acanthamoeba triangularis (assembly GCA_902749335.1). Taxonomy (NCBI): domain Eukaryota; phylum Discosea; order Longamoebia; family Acanthamoebidae; genus Acanthamoeba; species Acanthamoeba triangularis. The sequence goes on from CACVKS010000818.1 coordinate 11,973, forward strand.
CACACAACACAGCGCAGAGAGGCGACAGGCCACGTGTGTTGCGTGGCACACTACGTACGTGTCCAGCGGGAAGCTTCAAATCGCTCTCCTCTTCCTCGGCTCCACCGGCATTGCTGTGCTTCTGGATGAGCTGCTCGAGCCTGGCTGCGTTGGCGCCCCTCAGCTCGTCGATACGTTGGCCGTTCTTGATGAATATGAAGGTGGGCATGGCGCTCACGCCGTGCGCGGCAGCGATCTCTGCCTGCTCATCGACATCCACCTTCAAAGGGAGATGGAGCGTGCGCATTTGAGGATGATGTGTTGCGCAAGAAAACAGCATCTCGCCCAATCGAAGCGAGAAGACAAACAACGAGCGCATAAGATGGAAACGCACCTTGACAAAGTCGACTGTGGGGTACTTGTTGCTCAGTTGAACGAAGACGGGCGCGATCGCGTTGCAGGGGCCACACCTTGTTTTGTTTAAAAGAAAAGTAGAGTGAGAAGGCGTACGTGAGAAGGCAAAACGCGTCCATCTTGAGAAGCGAGGAAGTAGAGCACTGCTTGCGTACCACTTGGCGGTGAAATCGACCACGGCCAACCGGCCGGCAGCTGTGGCAACGAGCAGCGCCTGCGCGTACTCTGCCTGAGACCCAATTACCTGAACTCTGCCGTGATCCATCTGCTTTGTCTCCTTTGGAACCTTTAGGCGCTGGCCAGATCTGTTTCGTTTGGCCAAAGAACTCGCCAGCAGCCGTTTGCGCGGCAAGGCCAGCGAGAAATGAAAGAGAAAAGAAAAGAAAATCAGATGCCTCAGTTTTCTGTAGTTGTTTTCTGAAGTTGAACCAGATCAAGATTGGCCATGGACTTCTCGCTGCCGGAACAGAAAAAGAAGAAGAAGACCAAGCTCGTGTCGTCCGCGGTCAATCACGTAATTCCGGGCGAAGTCATCACGCAAGAGACCGGCTACCTTCGGTAATTCCGCGCTTTGCTCGATTAATTAATCGTAATTATTTGAGAATCACGATCGTTCTGTCTCAACCGAGACTCCAATCTTAACACCTCAATCTCTGCAGAGGTCATGGAACGTTCGTGCAAGATGAAAAACTGGTGGCAACCATTAGCGGCGTGGTCGAGCGTGTGAACAAGCTCATCTCCGTTCGACCGCTCAAGTCCCGGTACTTGCAACGGAGCCCCTCCCTCCACATCTTTTCAGACCCTCGTTACCTTCTTCCCTGCTCATCTCATCCGCTCCTGCTCCGCCTCTCCATTGGCCAACAGGTACACCGGCGAGGTGGGTGACGTAGTCGTGGGGCGTATCAAGGAGGTGCGCGTTTCATGCGTCGTGCGTGTGTCATGTTGTATGTGCGTGTGTGTCATGTGTCGTGTGTCGTGTGACTGACACTTCCTGCACTCGCCTTCACCGTATCAGGTGGGACAGAAGCGGTGGAAGGTGGACATGAACTCGCGGCAGGACGGCATGCTGCTGCTCTCCTCTATCAATCTTCCCGGCGGCGTGCAGCGACGAAGGACGGAGGCCGATGTCCTCCTCATGCGTTCGTACTTTGCCGAGAATGACCTCATCTCGGTACCCAGCCTTCTTCCTTCCCCCCTCCCCCAACCCTCGCGGCTCCCTTGAGCCAAGA
>CACVKS010000819.1:0-13586 GCA_902749335.1 Acanthamoeba triangularis
GTGTGGCGTGTACTCCTGAAGGGGCGACGTCGCGCGATGAGAGGGGGGAAGATGGTGGGTGGGGCATCGTCGCCGGCGAAGCCCGTCCTGAAGGACTGGGCGCCGGGGTCGAGCACCGCCGTACGGATCTCCTCGCAGGCGAGCATCTCGACCAGCTCGACCACCTGGCGCGGGGCGCTGGTGGCGGCGGTGCCGGCTTCGGCCCAGGCAAAGGGATTGACCTCGGCCAGCTCGCGCTCCTCCGCCTCGAGCTGGGCCAGATTCAGCGGGGGCTCGGTCTCGTCGGCGGCCACGAGCTCGGGCGCCTCCGCTTCATCCCGTGCCTGGAAAAAGTTAATATTCAAAAGATCTCAATTAACAACGTACATACACACACAGCCGTGAAAGAGAGTATATCTAACCGCGACGACGGCGAAGGCGGTCTGGGAACAGAGCACGCCGAACTCCTTGCTGACATCGATCATCTCCTGCCGGTGCTTGGTCGCTCCCTTTTTGAAGGTGTTAGTGTCTTGGACTGGTTGCGTGACCACTCACCTCAGCCCAGCCGTGGTGCGATCAATTAAAAAAAATTAAATAAACAAAAAAATTAAATAGACAAAAAATGATCATATGAGCGGAGTACCTGGGCCTCACGAAAGCGCAGCACCTCGCTGGCAGCAAGCAGGTGGATCACATCACCTTTTCCCCCTCGTGGTCAGTGTTCACCACCATCAGTTATTATAGAGCACGTGTGTCGCGCGTGTCGTGAGTACCATGAAACACGTCGTCGTTGTTGATGGTGAAGGACTGGCGATAGTCCCACGTCGTACCGCCGGCCGTGAACACCAGCTCGGCAGTGCCCGTTACGAGAGCCTCCGGCGGCAGAAACGCAACGGCCGTGTACCGCTCCCCGAACCGCATCACCTCCGGCAGAACTGCGCCCCAACCGGTCCTCGTGAGGGCTCATGTGTGGAGGTGCGTGTGCCGTGAGGGTGCGTCGTACCGGAGGAGAGGAAGTCATGGGTGGTGCCCCAGGCGAGGCTGGGCTTGAGCAGCTGCGGCCGGAGGGCCTTCTTGAGAGAGCTCAGCACCGTGGCCTGCATCCGGTCCTCCTGTTGCACCACGCAGTCACAATCTCGGACCATCACAATCATGATATGTTTGTGTGGAGCGGGACTGATCGTCACGTACGGGAGAGAGGAACTCGGCCACGCCGTGGGCGGCGATGCCACTCACCAACGTCGTCAGTGGCTGGTGTAGGGGGTGCTCAGTGTGAGATCGAGGTGGCCAAGGCAAACCGCGGGACACGTACAGGACCGATACCGAACGAGAAGACGCGGGTCCGCTGCGATTTACTGCAGGCCTCCTTCACCAACTTGAGGCTTGCCTCCGTGTCTTCGGTCTGCAACGGCACCGACAGACAACGATTACTCACGCCGCACGGTGCGTGGCACGTGCGGGCGTGTGAGAAAACGCACCTCGCTGACAGGCGCCTGGGTGAGCACAAAGATGCTGCGGGTGTAGCCGGGCTGGGGCTCGGTCGCGAAGATCTCCCGCAGGGGCGCCGCGAGTCCCGTGCCTTCCATGTCCGCCGCCATCGTGTCCAACAGCTTGTGCGCTGCCTACGTTGTAGAGTGCGTGGTAGTGTCACGCGCGTGGCTTTCCGTTGTGTGGTGTCGTGTTGCGTCGTACGCGCAGATTGTCGTTGTTCATCGGGGCGGGTTGCGGGAAGAGCGACGAGTGCCGCGTGCCAAAGGAGACGATATTGAAGGTGACGCTGGTGGGCAAGCTCTGGAGGAACAGCCGCAGCGCCTGCACCGAACCCTCCATCGCTGGCCCCTCCATCGCCTTGCTCCGATCGATTCTGGATTCATCGATGACACGTACGACACACGCCCAATGAGCCCTGGACATTGGTGAAGCCTACCACATGGGCACACGTACAAGAAGATGATCTCCGATTTGGGATCGCAATCGACCTCGAGTATGGGCGCTGTGTGGAAAAAGAACGAAATTGAGGTCAGAGACTCAGAGAGAAGAAAGAACGAAGACGGGGAAGGATGGGGGAGGGGGAGCGGTGGGTACTGAGCGTAATCACGGCGGCGTATTCGTGCTCGGGCTTCACGCTCGACTGTACGACACACGAATTAACAAGAACGGCAATACAACACCCATCGGGAGGGTGAGCGCGTACCAGCTTGTCGCGGGGCAGTTTGCCCACGATGGCCGTGACGTGAGCGCTAGCTTGGGCCGTCGCGTCGTCCCTCTCGGTCTCGAATTCGAGGATCAGGTCGGTCGCCGCCATGTCCTTGCCTGCCACACTCACCGCCGCCTGCTTCCCTGCGCATCGTCCAGTCACACACAGCACACACATCACCGCACGCACTGGCGCACGCGCGCGCACTCAGGAAGGTACCATTGATAGAGAGGTTGGAGAGGGTGTGGGAGGGTGAGGTGATGCCCCGAATGCGCTCATGCATCGCAGCCGAGACCGTGACGACCTCCCCCTGGTCGTGGGGGACCGCCATCATAGCCTCGTTGATGGGCACCACCAAGCGATACACCGACGATGACGACGACTCACTCGCCACCTGCAGCTCCATCACGTAGTCCACCTTCGTCTGCGCCTCCTGTCCCGGCTCCAGGTTGCCTGCACGCAGTGTGTGAGTGCGATTGCCCCGTGCGCAACAGGAAGAAGTACAACTTTACCGATGGGCAGTCTGAGGGTGGCGGGCTCGGCGTCGGAGGACGGCAGTATTGGTGCGGCCCGCTCCTCTAGCTGGCCCCTGAGCAGAGGACCACCGCTCACGCGCGCCTCGAAGCCCGTCACAGCGGCGAGCTTCGGGTCGAACCGATATCGGTACAGGGCCTCTACGGGCCGGTTGCCGCGGTGGGTGAACAGCTGGCAGTGGGACACGCGCGCGGCCCAGCCGGCGATGTCGACGTGCCACGAGCTCGAGCACAGCTCCACGCCCTCCGCCGCCGTCTTCGCCTTCTTGTCCTCCACCGACATTCTGTCCGTTTCTGTATTGTAGATTGACAAAGTGGCTGGAAGCGTGTGATGCTGAACGTATATGTATTGGCCTGCCAGCGGCTCAGAGGAAGCGTACTTTGCTTTCGTGCTCCTTTTGGGTGAAGGTGGCCTCGAAGCGTGACTGTTCCTTCGTTCTTCTTCTTCTTCTTCTTCAACAGCAGTTCTTTGGACGGAACCTTTTTACAACTTTACCCACAGACCTTTCTCGCGTGTTGTTGCCCACAACATTAGGTCGACAATAAATTCATGTTGGTGTGACGAGGTCAGGAGGGAAGGTAGGGCTTGCGGCCATAGATGCGATCGTAGCACTGGCAGTAGGTGCAGGTGGGCACCTCGAGCCCGACGGGTATCCGATGGTTCTGGGGCGCGAAGACGCCCTCCTTCAGGCAGCACTTCGTGACGCCCCACACGTACATGCAACCCTCGGCTGTCCCACACTGTGCTTGCACCAGTAGACCGGCGCCGACGTGACGCACCCCATCGATCCTTGTTCTTCTTCACTCTTCTTCTACAACACGTTGTAGGAGAACAGGCATATAGCGCAAGCCAAACTTTTCAGGGCGGATTCCCACACTACGTGAGGCTCTGGTGTCACTGCTTCACCGCGATGAGGAGGAATGCCAGAAGATGGAGATGATGATGATCTATATTGGCCACACAGCACTGATGAACAAAATGTGTTGAATAAGGAAGAGGCGGGATTGATATCGCCGAAAGCCTAGCAGTCGATCCTCTGGCGGTGAGTGAAGTAGATGTCGCGCGTACAATGAAGGTGATGGTGATGGTGATGGTGGTAGTTGACACAAAGAGAAAGGGCTGGTGTCGCCTCAGGCAGGAATCGAAGCATACATCGACTCGATCTGGTGGTTGAAGTGCTTCTTGAGCTGCGGCCGCTTGAGCTTGAAGGTGGGCGTGACGAGGTCGTTGGCAGGGGTGAACTCCTCGGGGGTGAGGTACACTCGCTCCACCACCTCGAACCCGCGCAGCTTGGTGGCCTTGGCCACCTGGCGCAGGTCCTGCGCCACGGCATTGGCGGCGCGCTCGTCGCTGCACACCGTCAGGAAGTCGGTCGCCCTGTTTCCTGTCAACTGTTTCACATCGCAGTGAATTATTGCGCACACACAACAACAACACACAACAACAACACACAACACACACACAACCATCGCACACGAACGTACCGGGATGTTTTGGGTCTGTGCCCAGGGGAGGAGGGCGTCGGGGTCGGGGTAGACAACGGCCACGAGATGCGCCTTGTTGCTGTCGCCGTAGACCCAGATCTGGGATACGAACTTGCTCTTCGTGAACGCGCCCTCGAGCTTCTCCACTCTGCACGTGAGACATGTATCGTCGCAGGTGTGAGCGCACCACGTGTTGATCATCATCATGATCATGATCAAGAGGGCGTGGGCCGGCCGACTCGACAAGGAGGAAAGAGAGAAGCGAGAGACGTACGCGATGTACTCGCCGTGGGAGAGCTTGAAAATGTTCTTCTTGCGGTCGATGATGGAGAGGGTGCCGTCGGGATTCCACCTGCCGATGTCACCGGTGAAGAACCAGCCATTCCTGAAGCTCTCCGCACTGGCGATGGTTGAGGGGACAACAGAAGAACGTGAGTGTTCAACTGACACTCACGCATGCCAACGCAACACGCGACCAACGACACGACCAACAACACGACACACACAACGGCCGGCACATACGTCTTCTCGGTGTCGCGGTAGTAGCCCGGGCTCACGTTAGGGCCGCGAATGACGACCTCTCCGCAGGGCGTCTCGCCGTTGGGGTCGTACTCGGGCATGTCGTCCACGGCCACGAGCTTGATCTCTGTTGGTTGACATGGCCGGAAAATATTTAGTAACTGCCAGTTATGATGATGATTACTGTTATTTGTTATTATTTTGATAGTGAGGTCGATGGGCGTGTGGCGTACCGCAGCAGGGCATGGGCGCGCCGACATGGCCAAAGCTGGGGTCCTCCAGGTAGCCCGCGGTGGCACCGGCGCAGGTCTCGGTCAGGCCGTAGCCCTGTACAATCGTGCATCCGAACACGCTGCAATCGCCCGCATTCGTTAGACTCTCCATCGCACCGAAAGTTGTGTGTCGTGTCGTGTGCCTACCAAGTAAGGAACTTGTGGACTACGGGGGTGAGTGGGGCGCCGCCGGACAACATGGCCCGCACGTTGCCGCCAAGCCTCTTCCTGGCCTTGTTGAGGACCAGCCACTTCCAGAGATCGCTCTCCTTGCCTGAGAGAGGAAATAAGTATTTTTGTTTCAATAACCAATGCGAGCAAGAATAATAGTATTAAAAAAAAGTATATAAAAAACGAGGGCGAAAGTACCCGTCCTGAGAGTCTTCTCCATGGAGGCGACGGCCCTGCGGAAGAGCCACCAACGCACCTTGCCCTGCTGCTGGGGCAGGAGGTTGACGATCTTGCCGTAGATCTTGTCATACACGCGCGGCACGCCCACGAAGAAGGAGGGCTTCAGTTCCTGCACATCGTCGATGATGTGAAGCACCGAGCCCTGAGCCAGAAAGAAGAAAAAGAAGAAAAAGAAGAGCAGTCAGCRCCTGTGACCACTTGCTGCGTGTGCGTATGCGGTGGTGCGTGTGCGGTTCATGTGGAACAATACCTGGTAGAAGCCGACGCGGGTGCCGCGGGAGAAGGCGCATTGCATGATGGCACGCTCGAAGATGTGAGCCAGAGGCAGGTAAGACAGGTAGGCGTCCTCGGGGGTGGCCACGCTCTTGGCCACCCGCTGGTTGACGGCGGCCATCATGGCCATGATGTTGCGGTGCGTCAGCAGGACGCCCTTGGGCTCGCCCGTGGTGCCCGACGTGTACATGATGCTACATGCCGCCACATACACCATATGAGTTTCTCACACTATCAAAGAAAAAAAAAAAAAAATGGAAGGAAAGGAAAACACACCTGTAGAGGTCGTCAGGCGTCGGGGGGTCGATGGTGACGGGCCTGGACTTACCGTCCTGGACGACGTCCTGGAACCACAAGAGGCGGAGGTTGATCGCCTCGGCGGCCTGCCTCTCCTCGTCGGTGGGCTCCTCCATGAGAATGATGACCTTGAGCTCGGGGCAGTCGGGCGCCGCGCCCAGCAGCTGCAAGACGAGATGGCCAAACGCAAATCATGAATGAGTCATGGCTCAAAGCAGGAGGAGGAGGAGGAAGAGGTACGGGACGAAGGCTTTCGCGGGAGACGACGATATAGCGGGTGGAAGCGTGGCTGGCAATGTAGGCCACGGCATTCTCACCTAATGAGCGCAGAACATGAAACGGACGTCAGCAAGTTGTGTGTGAGAGAGAGAGAGAGCGCGCGCGCGCGATAGAGCAGGGAGAGGATAATGCGCATATGTACCGAGAGTGTCGTAGAGGGCGATGATGGCGAGAGAGTAAGCGCTGCATGCCTGATCCGTGATCACCCACTCCTCCCTGTTCTTGCTGTAGATGCCAATATGCTCGCCCTGCACGTCGCGGCCACACATTAGACTGGTTGCACAATGCAAACAAAGCCTGACAGCGACAACATCAGAAGAGAAGAAGGCAACAGTCACTCACCCGCTTGGCGCCCAGGTTCTTGAGGCCAGAGCCAAAGTACCGCGCAAGAGCGGCGATCTCCTTGTAGGTGCGGAACTCGTAGGGACCGCGAGTGCCATCGCTCTCGAAGCGACGCGTGCCCAGGCAGCGGCAGTTGCCGAACAGCCTCTCGCTCCTCCTGCAAAATGCCGCCCGTGGTGAGGATGTGGAGAAGAAAAGAGGCGAAGAGAAGAAGAATATGAAGGGAATGGAAGGACAAAAACGACTCCATTTGATTGATAGATAGCCTTCCGAGAAGGAGAAGGAATGGTACGCGAAGTTCTGGCATAGGGTGGTCACGACGAGGTTGTTTTCTGTGTCCTTCAACGAATCGTAAAGCTCCTCATCAGGCTTGAGGTCAGAAGCCCTGCGGATGGGACCCTCGCCCAGCGCCTCGGGTGGTGCGACATCATACGATTGGCGGGAGAATTTGGTGTTCAGGCGTGGACCCGGCCTGATGCGTCCACGCTGCTGATCACGTGCCAGGAAGGGCAGCACGACGAAGAACAAGGCCGATGTCACCGTTATGATGGCGAACGCCAGCGTAACGTCGTAGTCGAAGAAGATCGACATTACCCGATTGGAGCGACAGTTCGTAGATCAACAAAGAGATGCAGGAGAGTAGATAGATTGGTGCCAAATGGCAGATGAAGCGTGAATGGATCCGCAAGCGTATCGATCTGGCCTTTGACTGAACTGGGAGAGAGGGGTGGAAGAGAGGGGAGAGCCGAGGGAAGTAAAGCGCCCCCAAACCCGAGTGAAGGGACCCTGTTTTTCTGAGCATGTTGAACCCTGTCGCCGCTTCGTCACCATTCAGAGATCTGTCGACAATCAGCTCCGACTCTCCGAGAAGCGTGCCGCTGTGATCGGACATAGTGCCAGCGTGCCGCTGCGGGTGTGTGGAGCGCCGTGCGCATAGCTATGCGCTATCCCCGGCGAAACGAAACAATAACTTAGGAAAAATTAATCCTACAACGAAACGAAACAAAAAGGCGAAAAAGAAACGCAGGCAAACGCAAGATGGCGCCCTTCGCGTTGTGGCTGTTTACAGAACGCAGGAAGTAGTGCACACGCCGAGTCAAGATGCAAGAGGTGCAGATCGCCGACTCCTTCATGACGCAGCTCGAAGGTACAAGATCAGGATTAGGGACGAATTCTAGAATCTGACAACCCTAATCTCCTGTCTATACAGACCTGGTCTCCGAGATCGAGACGAAGGCACAAGAAGGCCGGTTGAACGCCATTGATCCATCGCCACTACGCAAGCACATAAACGAACTCCCTGCTTCGGTTTCATTTGCTCCCAACTACAGCAGACTACTCAAGGAGATCGGTGCGTACGCGTTTCTTCTACGCGTAGAGCTTTACTTACGTTGGCGTCCACGGCAACCGCGCGTACAGCCTTCCGACTCTGGAATGTTGCGATTGAGATGGGAAAGAAGGACCTGCCTTCCAAGGAGCTCAACGTGCGAGGTACGTGCATGACGTACAAGGAAGAAGACTGGCCTGAGCTCACGGCCCCCACTCGTGATCATGGCAGTGCGCCACCTTGCATGCGATTTGCTGTCGCTGGCGACAGCAGGGCTGCCAAACGACCCTGAGACAATCGTGTGCTCGTTCAAGTTCTTCTCGAGGACGGGCAAGCTTTGGAGCGGTGCGTATTCGGCCGTTACATCTTGAAGTGGGGTCTGGGCTCAGCGCTCTTATGCGACGCACTCTTACCACTGGCAGATCTCAGCAACGCGTCAATGGCACAAAACTGCTTCACGACGGCCTCAACAGTAAGGCGACCATCCGGCCGATCAGACTCTTGCAGCTTTACGCTAACGATTTTGTGGAAAAGCTGTGGCAGAGGATAGAGACTGAGTTCAGCGAGCAAGCAGCCGAAGGCGAAGTGCAGCGGATGCTATTTATGTTCTACATCAGCCAGTACGTAGTGACTTGGTCCGTGTATCGGCAGGTTCTCACCACCATCTCCATACAGAATGGAGCTGTACTGGGCGACGAAGGACGCCGAAAGCGCTCATGATGCTCTGAAGAGGGCGAAGGCTCTCATCACACTCGTACCGCAAGAGGTTTCTCACCACCACCACCACCCACTGCATCCGGCCGCCAGACTACTGACCAAGACCATGATCTCGTGCAGGTAAAGCCCACAGCTATGCTGTGCTACAATTACGGGGTGCAGGCGCACCAGCAGGCGAGCTACTCCGACGCCATCATGTGGCTTGAGAGGTACCCTCCTTCAGCGTTGCAGAGAGTTTTTGCAATCTGCTCACTGCCGCAGTTCGTATGAGTTGATGACAAAGGACTCGAACCAAGCTCAAGCAGCAGCCAAGCAAGCTAGAACTCTGCGACTCATGGCGCACTGTCTGCTCAGCACTGGAAACTACGACAGGGCCAAGCAATGCGCTCAGCTCGCCTGTGAGGTACGTCTTTATAACTCACACAGAGCTATGACAGACTTCTTACGATCTCAACAGATGCAAGAGAACCATTCTGTTCTGTATTTGCTCGCCAAGCTGAACTTCGCGGAAGGGCGCTTCGACATAGCGGAGAAATATCTCGAAAAGCTGCTCGCACACCCGGACACCAACACCCTCGACATGTACGTGACCACATGAGCTTATGCCTGACCTCCGTGTAGACACTCCTCACAGATTCTCTCAGGGCATTAGCTGCGTGCGATTTGGCCAGGGAATATAAACGGTACGCTGTTCATTTCAATGCCGAGAGTCACTCCTTAACGTGGACATCAGACCCGAGGCAGCGATCCTTGGCTATACGCTTCTGCAGAGTCGCTTCTCTCAAGATGGCGATCTGGGCAAGATCCGATATCGACTGCTCGACCTTCTGCTCTCCGAAGAAGTAAAGGACCATTCGAGGGCGTGCACGGTGGTTGAGCAGGCCACTTCAGGTTACACATACACAATTCAGGTCTTGTTTTTGGCTCGGTTCTTACGATAGCTTGGGTTTTAGATCATCATAGCGGAAGACACAGGCTTACCGCTGTTGAGCTGAAGCATTTTCAACAGCTCCTCTGGAACGTTGGGGCCGCCCTGTTTCAGGTAAGTTCAACCATGGTTCAGGTCGCGGCTTCCATCTAATTCGTATGGCCAGGGGGACGACTTTACCCGCAGCCTGGAGTGGTTCGAACGTTCTTACCGCTTGCTCGACGTAAGTGACACTGCCAATCAAGCCAATTATCATCGGTACGCTGGCCCTTCCCGCGCTGCCGGTTCAATGTGCTAAGCGTACGATGCATTTACAGGATCATCGCTCGATGCTTCATGCAGCTCAAGCAGTACGATCAAGCACTGAAGCACGCAAACGAAGCTAAAATACGTGAGTCGAATCTGTCGACGCATTTCCTCTCGTTTTTGATCCATCTTCACATCCCAGACGACGAGAAAGGTATCACCACCGTGCGTTGATCATGTTCAAGCAATCTCACTCATTGGATGTTCAGCTAAGGCAGAGCTTGTTGCACTTTGCGCTTGCGACGACTTTGACCCGAAGTATCTCGACATTGCCGCAGAGGAGGCGTGGGCGGTACGCGAAAGATTTGTAGGGACATTTTCTTGTTTGCTAGGCCATGGCTTATAGTTATAACCACAGCTGAAGCGGCAATCGGTGGCCATGCACGCACTGGAGGCCATCATGTCCACCTTTATCGGCGCCGATCGGTTGGGCCACATTGGCAAGGTTCTCCGCAACTTGATCAAGTTGTCGACCAATGGCGAGGAATGGTACCTCCGACACTACAGGTGACCCTCAGATTGTGGTAGTCTTACTTGGTGTCCGTGCAGCGCTACCCTCGAGGGTTTGACGAAGACGGTCTACTATTTGCGGTTGGGTACGGAGAAACTGAAGGAGCTCGGTGCACAGATGTTCAGTAGCCTCGACGAGCTCGAATGGCTCATTGGCATCTGCTGGAAGTTTGGGTAAGTTGGAAAACCACCAAAGCTGCATTTAATTTTAACTTATTCTCTCTCACAGAACACAGGCTAACAAGCAGCAAGAGCTAGAGCTTTGCTACAGGTGCTATCGCTATGCATTCGAGGTACGCCACGGACACGTGAAGAGAATTTCAATGTCCTTACTTGTAAGATCGGGTTCAGTACTCGGGCGTCCTTCCCATGAGCCGCGAAAGCTTGGAGACCAAGAAGTCGAGCCTTCTCTTCGCCATCGCAGCCAAGTTGGAGGAACAAAAAGCGCAAGGCTTCAAGGAGGTAATGCAGACCTTTCGCCTTGGTAACTCTTTTGGCTGCTCAAGCAACCAATACAACCAATCTATCAGGACGTGCTGAAAGAGGTGGTGAAGTGGATCGATACCTGCTACGAGCTGTCCGCCCAACACGCCAGATTCATTTCCGTCAGTCACAGCGGTGCCACGTCGGCAACATATGTCGACCAGAGCATCCCACAGATAAAGGTCATGGAACTGCACGCCAAGCTAGCCTTGAAGCTGAACGACCAGAGCCTGGTTACGGTTATTCAGGTGAGTTCACTCCGCTCCAGTAGCTGTGATCCAACATTCAAGTACGATGTTTTCCTTCCTCTCGCTCAGAGTGCCGCAGCTCTACCTGGGATCAGCCCCGTTGTATTTGAGTCCATGGCTGCACTCTGCTTGGACAGTTCGCCGAGGCGTACTGCAGGTATGAATGATTCGTTTCTTCAAGAGGAAAACAGAAACCTGACGCTTTGATTTGCTATGCAGCTGCGATAGAGGCGTTGACTACTTGCCTTCACATCAACACCAGCTCTCGCTCTATCAACTACGTCACCTGCAGTTACGAATCTTTATCTCCCCTTTGTACCGCCTCAGTCCTTGCGCGCGCGCTCACCGTGACCGCATACAACAGGCGCCCTGTTTCGACAGCTGATAACGTTGAATGGGGGACGCGAGAGTGCATGGCCGCTCTACGAGCAGGCCTACAAGCTGATCGAGAAACTGGGAGAGCGAGAGACTGAATCCTCGGCTTACCCTCAGATAGAACTGCGATGGTAACGTAACTTGTCGCACCCTTAAACGAGCTAGTGATGAGACTCAACGTCACTCCCGTGGGGGTGACGTGCGTCAGGCTGCTGGCCAAGGCCTGGAATAACGGAACGCACAAGTATAGATTGTCGAAGCTCGACGAGGCCGAGAAGTGGATGAGCCTCGCGTTCAAGTTCCTGCAGCACTGCCCGGCGGCCAAGGCTGAAAGCGAACAGCAGATGGTCGCCGCTTACTCTCACCTTCTCGAGAAGATCGCCGAGCAGCAGCACATCATCACTACTCACAGCTCCCTCGTCGAAGAGTAAGCAGGTACCGTGCAGTGTATCATTGACGCAACACCCGCAGATAGAATGCAAGCTTTAGGGAGAAGAAGACGACAAAGAGGGGCGATGGTGGTGTGAACAGGAGGTGGTGGTTGTGGCTGTCCATCAGCAGTCGGCAAGCTCGGCCAAGTAGAGAACGGGCTCCAGCGTTGGGTTGTCATCCATGAAGAAGAGCCTCCACTTCTGTCCGGGCGAGATGGCGCCCTGGTTGAAGAAGATCCACCGCGAGGGCTGGTCGGAGGGGCCATTCGCCGGGTTGTAGATGTTGAACTTGGAGTCCACATCGCACGCGCAGCAGTTTTGCATGTACCACTTCTGCAAGGGTGAATTGGTGAGAGGGGGGTGTTGAGAGCGTGATCATTTCTGGGATGGATTGAAAGAGAAATCAATCAGGTTACCTGATCCTGGTCTTTGAAGTAGGTGAAGCAGGTGTTGACTTCGTGCTGTTCAATTCCTGGGCAGTCAATCGAGCTGGGGTGAGCGTAGGTGAAGCGCTTGTTGGGGTTGAGGCGCTTGAGCTTGCCCATTCCGCCCTCGGGGAGGATCCCATCTTCGACCAGTTCGCGAGTAGCGATTACGCCTTCGATGACGAACTCCTCGTCGAGCCACATCGGCTCATCTTCGTTGCCTTTCACCGATCCCACCTCGAACAATGAAAGGCAACCCAGGACTAGCGCCAGGCAAAGAGCGAGCCTCATCTTGAAGGTGAAGATGGAGTTGTTGCGGGAAACGACGCCCCGCCCTTATCTGGAGAAGCCAAGAAAAAACCAGGATCGGAAATGAAGGATTTTCATCGGAAACATTACCATCGCCAGGTATAAAAAGGGACCAAATTTTTTGTTGATTTGTTGTGCGAATTCTTGCATCGAATTCAAGGGATAAGGAGTCGATTCACACAGAACATGAACGGGATTACTCTACCAAGCTTGACGAATGTCCTTGCGGGCGTGGCGGTGCACGGCCACCCGTCGGCACCTGGAAGCACCCAGCTGCCCCCGCTCCATCAATTGAACATCTCGTCACAGCCCCCCTCCTCGCAGCCTCCTCAGCCTTCACAGCAGTACTCTGAGCCCGTGCAATCGACTGCTGCTAGCGACGATATGGACAGCGACGTGGATCGCACCAAGCACCCGTCGGGCATTGTCCCCACTCTGCAGTACGTCACTGGATGGGGAACATCAAGTTTGTGGGCCAAATTCAAACACCATTCCCGTTACTCAGATTGTTTCCTTCTTTGAGGGGTGCATTCTCGTCTCCATTCTCATGATCTTGATGATTCTGGTACAGAAACATCGTCTCCACGGTGAATTTGGGGTGCAAGCTCGACCTCAAGAACATCGCGCTGCATGCACGTAACGCCGAGTACAACCCGAAGCGTTTTGCTGCCGTGATCATGAGGATTCGCGAGCCGAAGACGACCGCGCTCATCTTTGCATCGGGCAAGATGGTGTGTACGGGCGCCAAGAGTGAAGAGGCATCTCGCCTGGCCGCCAGGAAGTACGCTCGCATCATCCAGAAGCTCGGATTCGCCGCCAAGTTCCTCGATTTCAAGATTCAGAACATCGTCGGCTCGTGCGACGTGCGATTCCCCATTCGTCTCGAGGGTCTCGCCTTTGCTCATAACCACTACTGCAGCGTACGTCCTCCCTCTCTCTC
>CACVKS010000820.1:0-13569 GCA_902749335.1 Acanthamoeba triangularis
GGATATATGACTGTATTCTTTTTTATAACTATAACTTGTGTAGTAAGTTAGTATTTTAACTCTCTTCTATGAGCGCAGGGTTAGGGTGGGTGGATGAAAACGGGATGGAGCACCGCTTCACGACGTTCGTGCAGACGGCCGTGGGCAAGATGATGCTCGACCACGCCCCGCACCACTGCACCGTGCACCTTCCCGCAGTCCTCCCCTTCGAACTGCCCCACGTCAGAGCCAAGGTAACCTCTTCCTCTCTACAACTCGTCCTTGCCTTCATCTTCTTTCATCTTCTCTACTTCAAGAGAAATATAACAACACAATATCATGATAATTTTTTCCAACAAAAAAATAAAAAATGCACACCCGCTACACGCGCAGGTGACAGAGAAGGAGTATGCGACCATGGACGAGGACATTGCCAAGTACAAGTGCCGCGAGGTGCACTGGAAGGACTTCGTGTGGCCGCTGTGGCAGCTCTCGCGCCTCCACGAGATGGCCCACCTGGATCCCGAGGCCGAGCCGCTCCCGCTCTCACCCCTCTCCTTCCGCGAGACCGTGTGCAGTCGCGACACGCACGAATTCCTCCACCACGTAATACCACACATACACTCACAATACATACCGATCACTAATGCTGATTCTCGCATGTGTGCGGTGTGTGCGGCGTGTGCGGTGTGTGCGGTTGACAGGTGGAAGACGCGGTTCAGGCGCAGCTGCTGCGGTTGCCGCGGGACAAGGAGCTGAGGCACGAGAAGGCCGTGCACGGCAAGACCAGCAACCACCTGAGCCCCGAGAAGATGGAGCGGGGAATTGCGGCCGAGAAGGCCGCCGCCAAGGACCTCTGGCTCTACCCGCAGCTGGGCACTGACCTGTGTCCCGCCACCGCCGAGTTCATCATCGACGACACCGTGCTCAGTACGCGTTCGCTCGCGATCTGATCTCTCCGTCTGCGCTCCTCCATGAACTTATCCATCCGCACGCACGCACTCACGCAGACGTGTCGGCCACGACTGATCCGAGACGGCACTGGGAGAAGGGCCTCACGGAGCTGTTCGCCTACGCGGCCCTCGCCCGCCAACAGGGTACGTTCATGATGAAGGCTTTGTGGCACAGTGTGTCCTCCCGCTTAGCTGGACACGACACGACACGACACGACACGAGACAGGGATGGCAGTGGGGGAGGTGGGCCTGTTCTATCCTTTCTCGCGCCACTTGGTCCACGTGCCTATCCACGACTGGGACCACCGGCCTCTCTTCGACCGTGTTCTCAACTCGCCCGACGTCGAGGTCGGCCCCGCTCCCGACGACCTCTACCGCGCCGTCGACTCCAGATAACGGTCCAACACACGGCACGACACACGCACATAACACGTATCACAGGGGTATATAATAAAGCGTATAGGGGTACACTATTGGGCGGTGGCGATGGCGCCGGTGGCGACGTCCTTCTCCTCCTGTCGCTCGCGGATGAGCTTGGCCGCAATCTCGTAGGCGAGGAAGCCCGCGGCGTTGGCCGGGAAGGCGCGCGACACGCACGGCCCGAAGCCCTTCCACACGCTGCGCCACCCGTTCTCTCGCACGTGCTGCCGGAAGCAATCCACGAACCCTGTGGCGTCGGCAACCAATCCCAAGGTTAGGCCGCGTGTCGTGTTGCGTGTCGTGTGTCGTGTCGTGTGTCGTACCGCCGTCAAAGAGGAAGCGGTTCTTCTTGTACTTGGAGGAGCCCTCTGGTTCGGCCTGGAGCTGGGTCTTGATGAAGTCCATGGGGTAGGACGTCACCCACGCCCCGAGGCCCGCCATGCCGCCCGCCAGCAGCAGCTCCAGCGGGTGGAGGTCGTCTCCGTCGGCTGTTGCGGAGGCACACACACAGATTCGTTAAAATCAATCAACCAATCGAACACGCGCAGCACCGCACACGCACACCCGTGTGCAGTACCTGTGTAAGTGTCGGTGTTGTGGAGCGAAATGAGCCATCGTTTGACCAGCTCGTAGACCATGAACTGGCCCGCGTAGGCTGGCATCTCTCGGTAGATGGTGGCGCTCATGCCCTGCGTGTTGTGTGTGTGTCGTCACAGGTGAGTCTCATGAGCCACAATCGTCGCAGCGGCGCGCGGAGCAACTCTCAGAGAGAGGGCTCAATTGGGAGTACCTTGGCGAGGCCGAGGACGCCCCGCTCCTTGACGATGTGCCTGATCACACCGATGGGACCCTTGTGCACCTTTTCCTGCGCCTCCCCACGCGATCCTGCATTATGAAATAAAGAAATCATTAGGATATGTTTGTTTCTGCCTAAATCTTCCTCTACATACACACAAACGTTTCCAATACAACGCGCTGGACCGGAGGACCGGGTTCGTACCGAAGAAAGAAGTGGGCGCGTTGTATTGGATCTGGAGGCGCGTTTTGACCAATTCTACGGGCGAGATGATGAAGCTGTTGACGAAGCCCGCCCAACCGCCGGCCAGCGCCAGCTGCCACAGATTGAGTGGCTTGTCGGGATCGTCTGCACGCGCGAGGGACCATCACAGCACCAACGGAGTGAGCCTTGAGTGAGACGCCAATCGCAAAAGAAGACGAAGACAACGACAAAGAGAAGAGGCCATACCAGGGTCGCGTAGGAAGGACTTGGCCTGGCCGTAGGCCGCGAACACGATGGCGTTGACCAGGGGAATGCTGGCCATGGGCGAACCCATGCCCTTGTACAAGCCTCGCACCTGCCATTGGCGACACAATCGCACGCGACACGCACGACACGTGCAGGACACGACACGACACGCAACACGACACATACGAATGTTAGTCGCGCATCATCCTATGGCGGTGAGGCTGAGCGCCCGCTAGCGGGCCGAGAGCAAGGTAGCCGGCGACGTACGCCCTCTTTGCGAATGGTGCGCATGGTGGCGTCGATGGCGCCCGAGAAAAGGCCCTTCTGTCCGGTCTGCAGACGGACCTTGATGGTGTCGAACGGATGGCCCACCTGGTCCCCCATCGCACACCCACCAACGTACAATTACCACCACCGTTAGGCCTGGTACCGCAACAATACGATTTTTTTATATTAAAAAAAAAAAAAAACAATAAGGGATGGAAACCAAATGTAAATAATTGAGGGTACCAGTGTGATGGCGACGCCGGCAAGTGTTCCTGTGATTTACACCAAAACGATATGAAACAAAAAACGAAAACGAAACAGAGATTCAGTTGCAAAGGCACAAGGGCGAGGACGGCGGCGAGTGAGGGCTTACCGGCCAGGAAATCCTGCAGTGGCGTGAGCTCTGCGAATAGGAGAGGAGCAATTCAGCCGAAGGTCCGAAAGAAGAGGAAGAGAAGAGAGAGAGAAAGAGAGAGAGCAAGAAGCGTGGTTGATGATAATGGTCTATGATGATGGAGGAGTTGAAGTGGCGGCGATGATAGTTGTAAAAGCGGGCGAGCGGGCGGAGAACGTACGCTGGGCCGTGTGAAGCATTCCGCCGGGAAGTGGCAGTCCGGCACCCGTGTACCAGTAGCTCAGTGCATGCTTCAAATACCGCTCCACCTGCACGTGTGTTGTGGACGCGATTTGTTGCGCGTGTCAGAGACGCGAAGAAAGAAGAACCGTGCATTGAAGCGAGGGCGGCACCTTGTGCGGGTCATCTTCCCTTTGAGCCTCGACGAAGATCTCGAGAAACTCGGGGAAGGTCACCCTGGTGGGATGTACGGGCTCGGTCATGGCCAGCATGTCGTCCAGCCGCTCCTGCACCATTGTGTTGGTGTGTGTTAGCGTTAGTGTGCGTGTGTGGCGCGAGATAGTACCTCTTCCGGGTGCAGGCTGACGGATCGGAGAGCGTTGCGCAGCTCCTCGCGATGAATCGAGCCGCGATCTCTCTTGTCGAAGCTGTGAAATATCTTCAGGCCCACAAACACACTGCCCGCATGTGGGTTCATGATTGAATCACGTGAGTGTCAGTTTCCAACAGCTGCCAGCACGCACATACCAAAACATAACAGAAGGCAGAGGTGCTGTGTACTGGTAGAATTGCTCAAAGTTCAGAGAGCCTTGTCCCTTGGTGTCCACGGCATCCAGAATACGCTTTACATCACCCTACGCGACAGCCAGAACGCCACGTTCAATCTCTGCCTCTACAAAAAATCTGAGATTGAGATTACCTCATGCATGGGGACGCCGTGGTCAGCAAGGACTGTCTGAAGGGCCGAATCGCGGACGAGGTGGTCCTCATCCCTGGCGTAGCGGTGATAGGCATCGAATGCTTGCTGTAGCAGTCCGCCGCCGTTGTTATGGTTGCTATGATCCTTGGTGTCGGTACGCGAGGAAGACGAAGATGTCGGTAATGCAGCTGGATCCAGGCCGACACCTAACGCCTCCTCTTTCCCCCCTGTATGTTCTGGGCGCATTTAATCGTGATCCACAGTAGGAACTCCAGCTCTCCTAAACCACCGGCGTAGCGCGCTCCCTTGCTCACCTTGATCTCGCGTCACACGAGTTATGACGCCTGGCAAGAGGCACTGTCGGGTAGAGACCCGATCAGTCTCGGGCTCAATCAAGTCGCACCGAGATTTTCAAGCGAACAAATCGCCGAAAATGGCACGTCACACGAGAACACGTCGTTGGGGGGACTCAATATGAAGTCTGTACCTTGTTCCGTCGGTGACCTCTGGGTGAGTTCGAGACGGTGGCAGGATGAAGAGGCGCGCAACGCTGTATCCCCGTTTATCGCAGTTTTCCTTTACTTTTTTCTCATTTCCTTCATTTTTCAAATTTATTTCTTTTAAGTACTCCGCGGCCACCACTGATTATTATTGGGGGAAAGTGCATGGGTGTTGCCTCGTTTGTGATTGGTCGACGTCTCTCGCCCCAGTCCTGCATTCCTAGCCTCCGCCAACTAGAAGCCCTCCAGATAGTACCCGTCGTAGTCGTTCATATCATCGGTCAGGATCATGATCCAATCCACCAGACACCAGATGCTGCGCGCGTTACACCAGGGTAAGAAAACAGAGAGCGACGAGGCCTCATCAAACGTGTCACGGCGCCAGGTACCTGACGGCTATGAGGGTCGCGCTGGCCAGGAGGTTGACCACCACGTAGGTCACGACCATGCCCACCGTGCCACAGCACGCCTTCGAGAACCCACTGAGCACAAGAACGCACACGATTATACCCGGCACGCGGCACGCCGAACAGCAAGCCAGCTTGAAAGAGGAAAGACGGAAGAGGGCTCGTACGCTCCGACGTTGCCGAAGCAGAGAAGAAGGCAGGCGCTCCAGTACATGACGATCTTGCCCACGCCCTGGCCGATGTAGCCCAGGTAGAACGAGGAGGCACCAGTGAACGCGCCGATGAAGAACTCGAGCAGGAACGCCGTCAGCTTCTACTCGCACGCGACAAAGCAACCGGTCAGTCGGAGCCGCAAACAGGGCCGTGCACCGCAAGTCGAGAGTCAAAATTACAGTTAAATTAATTAAATAAATAACAAATAATAAATGATAAAAAATAAGGACCATCAACTTGAAGTGGGGTGAGGTCTTCGTACGGATTTGCGTTCGTGGTGGCACGTGTATCCGGTCCAGCCCTCCTGGCAGACGCAGGTGTCGTTGACGCAGTCGCCGTTGCCGTTGCACACGTTGGTCGCGTTGACGTTGCACGCACCGCCGCCGTTCTCGCCGGCGTGCTGCCTCTTCAGGTACACTCGCGCACCGTCCTCCACCTCCGCGTCCTCGGGGAGTCCGACCTGCTGGTCGCGGCCGCGCAGGTTGTAGCCCATGCGGGCCGACCACACGTCCGCCACCGGCTCCAGGTAGGCCGACCAGGCCGAGGCCTCGCCACCGGCGGCATCGGCAGCGGCCGAGGCGGGCAGGGCGCAGAAGGCGACAGCGGCCAGGAGCAGCACGAGAAGAGTAGAAAGGGAGTTGTTGACCTGCATCGTGTGCTTGAGGTGGTGTGGGTTTGAGTGATGGTGGTGAAATGGAAAAGGCTCGTTGCGGGCAGCTTTGTAGCCGACCAAACGGACCACGGAGTAGCGGCCCACGGTGACGGTTTCGCGGAGGACTGGAGGGCGGCTTCACCTAACCTGGTCAATTAATTTGCACTTGCGTAATAAAGTGAGAATAGCGATTGGGCCGCAAAAGAGCGTGTTCTTGTCGACGCTAACCTCAGACCTGCCCGCGGACCTTGGGGCAGGACGGTGAGACCATGGTGAAGGGTTAGGCCTGCCGAACCATAACCCTTCACCGAATAGGGTAACACCACACGCCAAACCAAACCTTTGGTACTTGCGTTCTGCATCGCCTGCCTTCGCCCGTTGACTGCCTACCAACCGCTGGCGGGCAATGATGGCTGATAAAACAGCAGCCCAACGACTCGGTAGACCATATTTGGACATCATTATCTATATCTGAGGTAACCCCTTCCATTTCGCGCCACAACCAGTGGTTCCCGCTTGGAAGCGAAGGCTGTGCCGTTTGCTTGCCCTTGCTTTGTACAATCTCTTCACACAAGCAAACGAACAGCAAGAGCAATATGTCTTTCCTCAACTTGGAGTGGTCTGGCAATGGTGGTGCCTGTTGGGGTATCGGCTGCAGCCCTTGCTGGTTCGCTTTCACCCCCTCAACGCTACTCGCCTTAGTTCTTTTTGATGTTTGACTTGAACCTCAAGATTGACCTTGAAACTCTTCACTCCAGCGGTGATCCTTGCAACTTCATGGACGGCCTTGAGTGCTGTACGTAACCTTTGGAACTCCCAGTCCAAGATGGGCTTCTTCAGCGGCTTGGGTCATAACAGCCTTCGTGTTCGTCCTCTAGGCCTCGGCTGGTGGTGCTGCGGCCCCTGCCATCTGGCAAAGTTCCACGCCAAGACCGTCGACCAGGAGTGCGCTCTGATCAACCACTTCCTTCCCGCCTGGTGCTGCGGCTGGTACATCTCCCCCTTCAATAGTTATCTTCAGGGGAGGATCGTAGCTACTATATCATCATCAACTCACCAACGTTTGCCTCTTAAGCTTCATTCAACCCCTGGTCCGCCGCAACCTCCGCGTCGGCCTGGGCGTCGGCAAGGATGAGACCATGGACCTCGTGGGTGACTTCCTCCTCGTCTGGTACGTTAATCGCATACCCACGCCTCAAATCTGAGAGCAAAAATTGGAGAGATGGGAGTTTACATGGTTCATCTCGTTCACGTGCCCCCCCCCCCAATAACAGGTGCTGTACTCCGTGCGCACTGGGCCAGATGCTCAGGGCCGCCGACAAGGCCGACTGGAACTCCTTCCCCGAGTTGGTTCCCTCCCTCAGCCGCGTCTCCGTCGAGCCCTTCAAGATGATGAAGTAAATAAGTGGGCGACCCGCGAGCCGACACCAAGCGACAAGCCCCCAACAGTTCTCAAGACATGTCTACACGTTGGACTCGCAATATCGAAGTCAATACATAGAAACAGGATATAGCCTTTACATTGTTCTCCTTTGGCTCAGCCGTGGGTGTTGGCGGCCGAGCGGTGGAAGTGTACATGCTTCCACGTGCCTTCTACCTTGTGCCACACTCGCGTCTCCTCGAACGTGAGGGTCATGGGCTTGCCCCCCTCGCCCACTTTCTACACATAAGCCAGCAACGACGTGGGTGGAGTGGTCGATGCGAGTGTGGAGGAAAAGAGACGAAGGTACCTGGATGAGGCGGATGTAGGCGACAAGACCCACGGAGCCGCCGCCTAGGAGGGTTACCTTGGGCGAGGACATGGTAGTGTTGATTGGGCTTGCCCCGCCATCCTTCCTGCCCTTGGCAAGATCAAAGTAGAACTTGTGGAAGGGCATCCCTTCGACCAGATGACCTGACGCCCGCCGTAGGTCAGAAGAGGCACACACCGCCAGGACCCGACGTTGCCTTAGCTCGTCGTACATCTATGCAACTTATGAGAGTGGTACCCTGAGCTTCTGGTTCAAAGCACGTGAGGCTTTCATCGCAGAGCTCGGCGTAGGTGTCCCATTCCCCCGCAGCAATGCTCTCCAGCAACCTACATAGGGATCATCCATTACTGTCCGATTAGATTAATACACAGATATGCTGCACCAAGCGGAAAAGTTTCGAGATGTGGCAAGTGGTACCTCTGGGTCAGCTGGACAAGGGTCAGCTCGGCCATGCCTGTTGCGGTCACTTTGCAACAGTATTTTAAAATTCATAAAAGAATATAAAGATAAAGAATTATCTTTTGTAAACAATAAACGAGATGGAGATCGAAGGAGCAGGAGGCGATGCTGAGTACAAGAAGCTGGAGGCTGTGGTGAACATGTTCGCAGGCTACAACGACAATTTGGCCAAAGAAGGTGAGCTGAAGGACGCCATCCGCAAGGTCACCAAAGAAATCGATGGCAAATGTCGCGAAATGAAGACGATCCTCGGTCAGATCCACTCGGGACGCACCGATGGTACTTCCACCTTCTTGGCACTCCAGATGTGACCAATATTTGCTAAGTGCACCCGAATTCTTGCGTCAATGCTATGATGTGTATTAATCTTCCACCCGGGGGTGGGGCGCGTCAGTGGCCGCCGTGTGCGCTCGGGCAAGAGCCTTCGTGCCGGGCCTGAAGGCCAACTTTGCCGAGCTGAAGGAGGTCGCCCAGAAGAACAAACACTACTACCAGTACGCTACGCTGCAGTTGTGGACCTGCGCCACTGCGGTGTCTAACGACGTCTCGCTACGTAACGGCCTGTCTGGCAGGTATCGGGAGTTCTGGAAGAACGCCCAGTCCACGATCGTGTTCCTGGTCGGGCTGGTGCAGTTCTTGGAGGACGGCCGGCTCATCTCCCTCAGGGAGGTCGAAGAAATGCTGGGCCGTATGTGTGTCCCTCCCAATTCTCCATCTTCGCATCTTCAGTCTGTTTCGATTTCCGTTTCGCTGACTCCAAGGACCTCACTGCACTGTACTGCACTGCAGTGCCGGGCGAGGTTGAGGCAGAGGGAGCGCAGTCGTCGTTCGCCATCGAGATTCCCGACTTCCTGTATGGTCTGGCGATGATTCCCAACGAATTGGTAACACACACAACAACAACACAACCATTGTTTCGTGGTCGGTTTTTGTAATGCTCACTGTGTTTGTCTCGTGGTTTCGATCACCGCACACAGTCGCGCTTGTGTGTCAACAGAGCGACGGCCGGCGACTACGAGATGGTTACCAGGATCGGCAACTTCGTGAACGAGCTCTACGCAGGCTTCCAGCTGCTCAACCTCAAGAACGACTTCCTAAGAAAGAAGTGCGTCGCTCTCGCTCTCGCTCTCTCTCTCTCTCTCTCGCACATAACACACGACACACCATGCTGATAACACGTTTGCCTCGCACTGTGTGAACGACATACAGGTACGACTCAATCAAGTACGACCTAAAAAAAATCGAGGAGGTGACCTACGATCTCAGCATTCGAGGCCTCATCAAGTCTCCCGGCGCTGTCTCTGCTCCCGCGTCAAGCATGGCCGAGTGAACCAATGTATCCCCAGCCACGTGGCCGAGTGTACAAGGCTGCAGCTTCTCTGTTTATACAACACCTTTCCACCCTTGCCCTGAGCTATTTCTTTTGTTTTTTTCTTTTGTTTTTATTTCTTTTGGCGCGAGGACAACATCGCAACACGGATTTCCAGGTAGTGCCGCGACAAAGATGAACGGCGGACCACCATCACCTTTACCGTTGGGAGGCCTTCTGGACACGACGAATCCCTACTTCAGCGCGGGAGCCGGTCTGTTCGTGCTTGGCGGCGGGGCAACGCTGTTGCGCGGCGGATGGAAGTACGGAGCAGCCTACTTCCAACGTAATTTTATGGTCAAGATGGAGATCCCCTCCAAGGACCCCTCCTACTCGTGGGTGCTCAACTGGATCACGGCAAGGGCCGCACGGCAGACTCAGCACCTGAGTGTGGAAACATTCTACCAGAAAGATCCGACAGGACGCATCAAGACCTCCTACAATCTCATTCCCTCGACTGGCCGTCACTTCATCAAGCACAAGGTACCCTGCACCGCGACCATTCATGGATTTGTAAAATCTATTCCATTTTGCTGATTAAATCAATGAATGAATGGAAATGTGAATGTGTGTGCAGGGTTATTGGATGGTAGTGGAGCGAGCACGCGAAAAGGCCATGGTCGACTTGACGAGCGGCACGCCGTGGGAGACCGTGACGTTCACCACGTACGGACGCAACCGAGAGCTCTTCCTCGACATTCTCCAGGAGGCCCGCGACATGGCGCTGGCCAAGGAGGAGGGCAAGACCCTCATCTACACGGCCAACGGCTTCGAGTGGAAGGAGTTCGGCCAGCCGCGCGCCCGGCGGCCGCTGTCGTCGGTCATCCTCGACGGCGACCAGGCCGAGCGCCTCGCAGGCGACGTCAAGGAGTTCCTCGCCAACCAAAGCTGGTACCGAGATCGAGGTTGGTTCTTCCCACCTCTTCGTGCTCTCGCTGTTGTTGTTATCATTGTTCAGTCGATCTGATGCTTCTACTCCAGGCATTCCTTACCGCCGAGGCTATCTTCTCTACGGACCGCCGGGATCAGGGTACGCCCAACCTGACCGCGCTCTGGTGGGAATGCTGAATCTATCGAACTGGAGCCAACTCTCACCCCCACCCCCACCTACGCAGCAAATCGAGTTTCATCACGGCGTTGGCCGGTGAGCTGCAGTACAACATATGCATGCTCAACCTCAGCGAAAGAGGCATGACAGGTACGGTACCTGGAACAGGGGCCTTTGACACTCGCTCTGACGTTGCCACGGTGTTTGCTTGAGCAGACGACAAGCTGGCCTACATGATGAGCATCGTGCCCACACGAAGCATCACGGTGCTCGAGGACGTCGACGCCGCGGCCATTCGCCGGTGCGTTTTCTTCCTTCCACCACGTCACGGGCTGAACAGCGCACACGAGTACGAAGAAGTCCTGACCCTCTTTCCTTGAAACAGAGAGCAGCCCACGAGAGAATACCAAAGTTGCGTCACCTTTAGCGGTCTTCTCAACGTGCTGGACGGCGTGGCGTCGTCGGAAGAGCGACTCCTCTTCATGACCACCAACCACATCGACCGATTAGACCCGGCCCTCATCCGTACGAGGCTACTTCTCTCTATCTCTCTCTTTCCTGCGGTTACTGCGGTGCGCTCTGACCCTTTTGTTTTGCTGGACTATGCAGGACCGGGGCGTGTGGATGTCAAGCTCGAGATGGGCAACGCGAGCGCTGATCAGGTCCGACGCATGTTCCTTCGCTTCTACCCCGACCATGTACGTGATCATGTCCGGTCACCACCTCCCCGGTTATGGCTATGAGAGGTCTTTGGCACAACGACAACGTTTGACTCAAATTTTTGCCTCCCGCTCTTTCCCTTTGGCTTGACTGGTGCAGGAGCGGTCGGCCGACGAGTTCGTGGCGCGAGTGGCGGCGGCCGGCAAGCCGGTGAGCATGGCGCAGCTCCAGGGCCATTTCATGCTGTTCAAGGAGCAGCCCCACAACGCCGTGTCCAACGCCGAACTGCTTTCGGCTGGTATCTAGAGACGTTTAAACTGCAACAACGAGTTCACAACAAACTACAACACCAGGTGCAACCCGTTAGGTATGCTCATCATCCACACAGACACCAGTGGCCACTCCACCAACCTCACTGCCACCTACGACAAACCGAAGGAACCCACACCCACACGGGGCCGGCAAGGGGGCCGATAAACAGGGATCACCGCCACCTTTTTCTGCCGAACGTGACCCAGCCGACATGACGTTTTCTCTCACTTTCCGTGAAGGGGAGACGGAACGGGGCAACGGCACAAAGCAACCGACGTCCCATTGCGAGTGATGACGAGCGCGCCGGTTGGCTCCTGGACAGTATCCGGTAAAAAGGCCGGATTTAGTCTGCGGTCGTGGGACGAACTGGCTGTTCAGGCGAAATCTCGGAGGAGCGCGGCGGACCTGCCAAAAAAGTGGTGCTTTTTCGTGTCGACACCAGGTGCGATTGGCGCCTGCAGCGGCGCCCAGGGCTCAAAAGAGGCGTTGGTGGCCTCTCCCGCCTCTTCTTCTCATCGCGCCTCACCTCCTACCAACCGCAGGCCACCCCATCAAGCCATCTACAACAAGCCTCTAGACAGGCGAGACTTGCCTCAACTACCAACGTCGCATTACAGACCGGTACGACAAGTTTGACTTGGTTGCAGCTACTCGGGCCAACCGTTGCATCCATCTTCAATCTTGTGCATCTTTTGTTGGTTTATTATTCTCATCGAAACCTCCGACACCAGCAGAGTCTGAGCAGCTTCCCGAACCTCAATACAAGCACAACTTTGTCAAGCATCTGAACGAGAAATCAATCGAAACGCATCAACAACATCATGAACAGGGCAGCAAAGCTACAGAATTCGAAGGCCATCCTCTCCCCCGTTTGGAGTCGCCTCTCTGACGTCGTCATCGAGAGGGGCCAGGGCAGTTTCGTCTACACCTCGTGCGGTACCGCCCGACCTTCCTACATTTTGTGGTTTTGCCTTTTTTGTCCACTCTTTCCTTTTA
The DNA here is from genome assembly GCA_902749335.1 of Acanthamoeba triangularis. Lineage (NCBI taxonomy): Eukaryota > Discosea > Longamoebia > Acanthamoebidae > Acanthamoeba > Acanthamoeba triangularis. The sequence goes on from CACVKS010000820.1 coordinate 12,508, forward strand.
GCGGGGTTAAAATGAGCGATCGCCCTCGTGCTCATCTTTTGTTGTGCAGGTCGCAAGCTGTTGGACTTTACCAGCGGCATTGGCGTTACCAACACCGGTCATTGCCACCCCAAGATCGTCAAGGCTGCGCAGGATCAGGTACGAAGAAGTCTAGATCTCTTCACATCTGTAAAGGATTTTGCCTCATCTTCAACACCGACTGCCGTTGATAATCTCTCTCTCTAGGTTGGCAAGTTGATGCACGTCCAAATGGGCATCGCCTATCACGAGCCCGTACTTCAACTCGCCGAAGAGCTCAAGACCGTCGTACCGAAGGGTCTCGACCAGTTCTTCTTCAGCAACAGGTAGGCTCAAAAGACCGCCTGACCGCGGTGGTGGTGGTGGTGGTGTGATGTCGTTCGTTGAGTTTGGGTGGCCAAGGACGGTGCAAAAAACGTAGATCTCTCTTTACACACCAGTGGCGCTGAATCGGTCGAAGCCGCGCTCAAGCTTGCCCGCCACGCTACCGGAAAGCCCAACATCATCGTACGTTTCTCTGAACAGCGTAGCCCGCACATGGACACCACCTCACATTTGCTGTTCTCGCTCCTACTACAGAGCTTCCAAGGCAGTTTCCACGGGCGCACCATCGGTGCCATGTCGGTCACCAACAGCAAGAACGGCTACAGGGCTGGATACGCCCCGCTCATGGCTGGCGTTCATGTCGCGCCCTACGCGCACTGCTACAGGTAAGTAGGAAGATGCCTCGGCCGCTTTCTCGCTGTACACGCTCCTGCAGAGTTGAACTCACACGCTTCTTCACCTTGCCAAGGTGCCCGACGAAGAGCGTGAAGGGTCCCGTTTCGGGCAGCTTCTCGCCGWCCAACGGCCAAATCAATGGTGGTCACAACGCCAATGGCCAGGTCAACGGTGGTGGTGGTAGTAAACTCAACGGCACTCAGCGCGCCCAGACCTGCGGCCAGTCTGCTTGCTGCAACGAGCCGCTCAACCAGATCGAGAACATCCTCGCCACTCAATCAGCTCCCTCCGAAACGGCGGCCATTCTCCTGGTAAGCCCTCCTT
>CACVKS010000821.1:0-13564 GCA_902749335.1 Acanthamoeba triangularis
ACCCCTCTCCTCGAACCTTTTCAATGCAGCCTTGGACCCGGGTCAACCACTAACTTCCGCGGTCCACGTGTGCGGATCCGGATGGCTACAGAGAGCTCACGGAACCCCGCATGTTGCTTGACTACATCACCACCATCCTCAAATCCTCCACGCACCCATTGGGCAAGAACCTCAACGGGTTTGTTGATCAATTTACGTACGTCAACACGTCCCATTTTAACCGCGGTCTGTGTGTGTCGTTTTGTCGCTTTGTGTGTCGCGATTCGGCGATTCTTATGACCTCTCACGCAAACGCCGTTTGCGCACACCGTGTCTGTTGTTCAGCCTGCTGTATGCCGTGGAGTCTCCCGACGTGCGCACCCTCTCGCAGACCTCGTCCCAGAAGAGGTACAGCAAGTTCTTTGCTCAACAGCAGGCGCCTACGGCCTACTCACAGCCTTGGATCACTCCTCTCAGGCTGACGGAGGAGACTCTACAGAAGGCCGTGAAAGAGGTCAAGGCCTACGTCAGTACGTTGCCACTCCCGCCCCCCTTGCTGGTGAGGCATTTGAATGAGTCAGAGTTCTGACCTGTCGCACAGATCACCTTTGCAGCCTCATCTTGGCCAAGTTCCTGCTGTTGGACACCCCCAGCGGGCGCGAGGAGTGCCATGTGGCAGTCAACAGAATCATTTTACCTCGGGTGTACAAACCGCTCTTCAACCTCTACGTTGGTTTCGTATGTCGACCCTTGCCCTCTCAAGCAACCGCTCGGCTTCGCATAAGGTTAACGGTGGCTACATAGAACACGACCCGGGAGGACCTCTTCCGACAACAGCTGCGGCTTCTTCGGCGGATGACGCCAACAGACTTCCAAATCAAGCCCGCGTTTTGGCTCAAGGAGGAGGGGAAGGGGGCCAACGGTGGATCCGAGGAGGACTGCGCCGAGCTCACCAAGCCCTATCAAATGGCCTCCTATTTCCTACGGTATACCAGCCAGTCCTTCCCCGGCTTTGCCAGATGTCTGCGCTGCTAATGCGTTGGTTGTCCGTCATGCCAGTCATCTCCACCATTACGACACCCCCTACGACAAGCTCGATGGTCTGACCTTCCTGCGGCACTCGATCAACCACGACGTTGCCACGTTTTGGTACCCACGATCTTCCCTCCCAGCAATTCAACTATAAGCTAATTTGGAGATGTAAACGGCGACGCAGGAACAACAAAAGGAAGCAGGGCGCCTCCAACCTGCCCAAGGACTCGGACCTCGTCATGTAAGGCCACTCTTTGAGCAGTTTCCTGCATGGTGAGATTGAGTGGATTGCCTTGTTTTAACCACGTGCGCTTGCTGTGCACAGAACCGCCGACGACCTTGTGGCACTGTTCGCCTGGCTCATCGTGCACACCGGCGTGGTCCACCTCTACTCGGAGCTCGATTTCATCAGCGCTTTCATGGAGGAGGGCCTCTTCACCGGCGATGGCGCCTATTCGCTTACCACCCTTCAGGTACGCGTCCTCGCTCTCGCACCCTGATCGCTGATGGTCGTTGGCTTGCAGGTGGCGCTAGGCATGATCGAGCGACTTGCGGACTCGCCAGAGATGACCAACAAGTTCAAGCAGGAGATCGGCTACACCCTCGACATGGGTTGGCTCTCTGCTCCCGACTCTACTTGACCCACCCACGAATCGGCTGGCCCAAGAAAAGACAAAGGGAAATTGTATTTCTTGTTTTTCCTTTGCGAGTTATAAATCTGCTGCACTCGGGCCACAACATCACAATCGATCGTAAATCTTCAACATGGTACCACCTTCCTTGCAATGTGATGCACTATGTGACATAGTGCTGATCTCGTGTTTCTGCAGCCTAAGTTTGTACTGGAGTGGAAGATGGACGCTGAACGTACGTCCTCTTTGCCCCAATACTGCCCTGCTGCACTTGCACTCACAGTCACGGCGCACTAGACTTGGAGAGCGTCTCAATTAAAAAGGACACCAAGTTTTACATCAGGGTGAGGCATCCTTGAGCTTTGCAAGCACCTCAGGAGCACAGCTAACCCTCCCACTGCGACCAGGTCAAGTGTAGCAACTGCGGTGAGGAAACGCCGGCCGGCAGCTGGATCTACGTGGACCCACAGGTGCCAGACCTGCTCCAGCCCACGTCATGCAATCCTATGGGCTCACGCAAAAGGCACCATCCTTGACGCAGGAGGAAGCAGAGATGAGCGGAAGCCGAGGGACCGCCAATTTGGCCATGAAGGTGCGTGGGCGTGAGCGTGGGCGTGAGCGTGGGCGTGAGCGTGGGCGTGAGCGTGGGCGTGAGCGTGTGTCCACTGCTTTATCATGTCCCCGTGTGCAGTGCTAACTTATCACCACTCTGTAGTGTAAGGGTTGCCGTCGGGAGAACTCCATGCAAGTCCGTATGTGCCCTTCAGCTACTTCCCCTCGTTCGCACACACGCTGAAGATCGTATGTGCGCGTGCTGCTGCAGTTGACCAGCCGGCCGCCGGGACCTATGGCCTGGCAGACAGCGGGAAGTGGAAGCCGCTCGCCTACTTTGACTGCCGTGGGATGGAGCCGATCGCCTACGATCCGCGGGTACAGGCCTCATCCGCCCACACAGAGCAGACCCGCACATCACAGGTGCCTGCGCTTCCCGCTCACTCCACTACTGCGCAGGATGGATTCGTGGCCGAGGGCGAGGAGAGCGGAACGAAGTTCAAGAACATCGACCTGTCCGACGACTGGTGCGAGTTCGATGAACGCCAAAACGAATCGGTGCGTAAGAGGGAAGACAGAACTGTCGGTCGATAGTGTTGCGGTAGAGGAAGGCGGTGATGGCAATGGTGTTCTGCGACTCACATTGGGCTGCATCAACAGGTGGGCGTCTACAACCTGGAGCACCGCTTCACCAGCACCAAGTAGGCTGCTTGCCGCTGCTTTTGCGCTGTTGGCCGTGCCATTTATTCTATTGTTCTCTTCTATTGTTTTGCACCGCCATCTGCCCACGAGAGCATCAAAATGAGAAGGATTGGTTCGCTGCGCACTTCCCCCTTCTGTGCCCCGTTTGTCTCGCGTGCGCTGCCCCTTCGTAGTAGTACACTGCTGAGCCGCCGAGCTGCGTTCGGGCCGAAGGAGATTTTGAGTGGACTGCCCCCCAGATGCACACCCAAGGCTGCACCACAACCCACGGTCAGCGCAATAGCGGCAGCGAGGAGCTTCTCGTGGACTGCTCACCCTTTGCGTGCTCGGCCACAGACCAACAGCGGTCTGTCCAATATTACTCCATCTGCGGCTGCATCCAAGGCCTCTTGCCGCTCATGGCTGGCCTGCCGGCCTCGGGTCCCGACCACCCCTCTCAGCCACAACAACTCTGCCTCGACATCTCTGTGGGCCAGGCGCTACCAGGTGTGGTCCCGAGACCAGGTACGTGCCCACCCCCCTCCATCAGGTGGCTTCGCCACGCCGGCGTGCTGAGGCGCGGACCACGCGCCCAAAACAAAGTACGAGTACAGGGGGCTGGACGTGGTCAATGTGCTGCTGGGCATCAACGTCCTCGTGTTCGCCGGCTGGTGGCTGGCCCCGCCTCGCTTCATGCGCGAGAACTTTGTCTCCACCCTTCGCAACCTGCGCGAGGTATGTCGTGGTGCGGGCACCACCAATACATGTCCCTGTCCCCCTCACGCGACACGTCGCACGATCAGGGGCGGGTGTGGACGTTGATTACGCCAGCATTCAGTCACCAGAGTCCAATGCACTTGCTCTTCAACAGGTGCGCTCACAGTCGAACCATGGCGGGGGGTTGTGCCTTACAGCTACTCACGCCGCATCGCCTCACCTGGCACAACAGCATGGCGATGTGGATATTGGGCAAGGAGGTCATGTTCGTGCTGGGTCCATCACGCACCCTCCTGTTCTACCTGACCGCCGGTACGCTTCTCTGCTCCACCCTCAAGATGTGAGGTTATGCTGCTGGATCTCACCCGCCACTACCCGTCATGTGACTCGTCAGGAATGGCGTCGTGCCTGTGTCACTTGGTCTACGTCAATGAGATCAAGCCTCGGATCATGGCCACCAACCCTCGCCAGTACCAGCTCTACAAGATGTACCACACCCTGCCTGCCCCTTTTCGACGCCGTATGCGAGGGTGACACTCTATCTTCCCTTCGTTCCTTCGTCCCCAGGGTTGGAGCGGAGCAAGGCGCATTGGGCATGTCGGGGTCTGTGATGGGCCTCTCCATCCTCTACGCGGCGTTCTTCCCAAGTGCCATTTTGCTCCTGGTACCCTCAGCATCCTCATCCAAACCGCGCACACAACTTCTGGAACCGCGCATTCTTCGCTGACGATGCCCGTTGTGGCCCCCAAACAGTACGGAGTGGTGCCAGTGCGAGCACCGATCCTGGTGGGCGGATTCATCGCGGCGGATCTCCTTTTCGCCTTCTCCGCTCCGGAATCGAGCATCTCGCACGCGGGCCATCTGGGCGGCGCCCTCTTCGGTCTCCTCTACGCCCTCTATCTGCGCCGCCGCTTTGGCCGCCGCTGAGCTCCGCCCCCTCCCCTCTGTATGTACCCATGCAACTCGCTTGCACTTCTGTCCCCAGACCCTCACCAACGTGTACATCGCCTCCCTCGTTTCTGTGTGCTTGGGGGGGGGAGAAGATCACTTGACAGATGGCTTTTGGCGCTGAAGGTGCCATTCATGATTGTCCGTCGCTTTCGATCTTTGCAGGTCCATTCACTACGTACCATCTGCCCACGAGAGCACACCAAATGAATAGGGCCGGTTTGCTGCGCTCCTCCCCCCTCTATGCCCAGTTGGCTTCGCCTGCGCTGCCACTGCGCAGTACATGTCCGCGGCTGAGCGGCCGAGTTGTGTTTGGGCCAACGAAGGTGATCTCGAGCACGCTTCGCCCAGCAACCAGGAGCTTTTCGTATGCTCGGCGGCAGACCAAGCGAGGCCTTTCCTCTTCCACCTCTCGCTGCACCTGGTTGTTTGCGTGCCGAGCTCCGGTAACCTCTCTCAGCCATAGCAACTCCGCCTTGTTGCGGTTAAGGCACTATCAGGTGTGGTCCCGAGACCAAGTACGTCCCACTCCCTCCCACAGCCACCCGACCTCGCTGACGAGGGGGGGTCACGCAACAGTACGAGTACTGTGGACTGGATGTGGTCAATGTGCTGCTGGGCGTTAACGCCCTCGTGTTCGCTGGCTGGTGGCTGGCCCCGCCTCGTTTCATGAGAGACCACTTTGTCTCCACCTGGCGTAACTTGGACGAGGTGCGCTCTTTGTCTTTCTTTCTCGAGAAATATAGAAAAACTATATATTGAAGCTGTAGCTCACCCAAAGCCCCGCCATCCGGGCGGTCAGGGACGAGTGTGGACATTGATCACGCCAGCATTCAGTCACCAGAGTCCAGTGCACTTGCTCTTCAACAGGTGCGTTCACAGTCTGTCTTGCGCTTGATGTTCGCCAGGCGCGTTCAGTCTTGTATCTTGCGTGTCGCCTCTTCTGTCGCGTCAAAGCGTGGTGCTGTGGTCGGTGGGCAAGGACGTCATGTTCGTGCTTGGTCCGACGCGCACCCTCCTGTTCTATATAGCCGCCGGTACGCCCTTGCAGCCCCTCTGCTCTGCCCTGCCCTTACATTGATGGAGTTTGAATATCGTCAGGCGTGGTGGCGAGCATGAGTCACTTGGCCTACGTAACTGAGATCAGGCCTCGAATCATGGCTCCCAACAATCACCATTTCCAGATCTACAAGATGTGCCTCCTCCATTGCCTTCCGACACCATCCATTGTTGACCTGTTGCTCCTTTCTTTCTTCGCCCCAAGATTGGGAGCAGAGCATGGCGGAATGGGGATGTCGGGATCCGTGATGGGCCTCGTCATGCTCGGCGTAGCGGTATCTTCAATCCTGTCCACCTCAGCCTTTGACGTTGGTTGTGACCAGTACATTCCCCCAACCGCAACAGTTAACGCTTCCGGTGCGCGGACCAATCATTGCCGGCATTATGGGCGCGCTGGTCGCACCAGAGCTCCTGTTCGCCCTCTCCGCTCCGCAATCGGAGATCTCGCATGCGGCTCACCTGGGCGGCGCCCTCGTCGGCATTCTCTACGCCCTCTGTCTGCGCCGCCGCTTTGGCCGCCGCTGAGCTCCCAGCGCCCAACCGCGAGCCCCACAGAGGAGGACACCTTTGGTGCCAGGATTCATGATCTGCACCGCCGCTGAGCGCACAGCGCGCAAGCGCGAGCCCCACTAGACCGTGTGACACCCACTGCCGTGTTCAGTATACCAACTCGCTTGTGCTTCTATCTTCCCGATCCGCCTTCCCGCACCATGTACACCTCTCTCGTCCGCCCCTCCCTCGTGTCCTACTGATCCTTCTTGGCGGTCTGCGGGTTGGTGGCCTCCCAGCCTCGGCCCTGGAACTCGTCCATCGTCTGCCAACAATCAAAGTGAGTGGCCGGGCGGGGTGTGAAGAGGAGGAAACGAGAGGGAGCGAGAGACGAACCTTGGTGACGCCGAGAGCGTTGGACACAAAGTCCATGACAGGCGCAGGGAAGAGGCGAAGGAGGTAGATCAGGTTCACGATCCACGGCATCACCAGGTGCTGGACACCACACCACATCGTCGTTTGGTCAGGTCGTAGTTGGTGAGAAAGAAGAAGAAGAAAAGAATGAAGAGTGGTTGGGGGGGGGGGTAAGAGAAAAAGAAAGAAGAGCCGCGCACTTGATCGTTGTGCTGGATGGCATCGACAACGCGGTTGGCCACGTAGTCCTCCTCGAGGATGGGCAGCAGGAAGTTGGTCTTGACGCCGTCGAACATGCCCGTGTTGATGTAGTACGGGCACACGCACTGACGGAGCGGAGCGCAGGCGCAACAAGTCAGTACCCGAGCCTGCGAAGCAGCCCAGCGAGGCATGCGGGAGGGCGAGCGTACAGTGGTGTGCACGTCCTTGACCCCGCGACGAGCGAGGTCGAGCCTGAGGCTCTCGTTGAGGCCGTAGACGGCGAACTTGGAGGCCACGTAGTCGCACATCTTGGTCGACGCCGAGATCGCCGCCGCCGAAGCTGAACCGCACACGACACACGCACCGCACACGCACACGCACATGAATCAGACCGGCCAGAGGCGAACGTGGCGATGGATCGTGCGACGGTACCAACGGTGACGATGTGGCCGCGGTTGGAGGAGATCATTGCCGGGAGGAAGGCCTTGATGGTCCAGAAGTGGGACAACACGTTGACGCCCATCGTGCGGGTGATGTGCTCGTCGCTGAGCTCGGTGATGAACTTGCCCGACACGATGCCGGCGTTGTTGATGAGGATGTCGACCTTGCCCACCTCGGACTGCACCTTGGCGGCGACTTCGCGCACGGCCTCGTTGTCCATGACGTTGCAGTGGTAGGCCCACGCCTCTCCGCCCGCCTTCTTGATCTCTTGCGCTGCCCATCAGCCATCCGCCACCGGTCARCACMCAAGCAAAGCAAAAAGGAGACGAGAGCCGGGGCCGAACGTACCCACTTTCTGGGCAGCGTCCGTGTTGATGTCCCAAATGACCAGCTTGCACCCCTTCTTGGCCAGCACCAGGCTCATCTATTCAATAGATATTTAATTTATAATTAATTTTATCTTTAAAATATATTCATAAAATATTATTTTTAATATTTGTTCTTATTTTTGTCCAATAAATTACGAGGGAGTGAGTACCTTGCGACCTATGCCAGAGCCTCCACCAGTGACGAGGGCGACCTGGCCCTTGAGATCCTTGACCACAAGGAGCCGGTGCACCATCCGCAACACCCACAGCGACACAAGCACAACCGCCACCTCGAGCCACATTAGTGCAGATATCAGATGTTGTGGGAGCAGAGTGGCCGAGAGAGGGAGAAGAATGAAGATGCTTATCTTTTTTTTTGTGTTTCATTTTATTTAAAACATTTTCCTTCCGGCCAGGAATTGCTCCCCTTGGACGCGACAAGGGAGCCAACTTGCTTCCTGGTGGCTACAATGGCCCGCCCTCCCTGGTTGGTTCCCTACCGGCTGCGGGGGAACCAGGCTTGACCCACACGCACATGCACACGCCCCCCTGCACACCCCCATGGGTGTGATGCAATACGTTGTAGAGACTGGAGTGGTAAAAACATCATCACGACGGTATGCTACAGGTACAGTCTAGAGGCGCGAAACGCTGATGACTGGCCTGCGCGGCGTCCTTTGACGAATCCCACACCTGAACGCGCTTACTCGTCCAAGCTGCTCTCCTTGCTCTCCGACGTCCTCTGCATTGCCAGCCACACGCATGTGTCCAGGTTCAGCAGTGGCCCCAATTGGGGCAATTGCTCGCTGGTGGCAGGCGGAGAGAGAGGAGAAGTACCAAGTAGGGGGCCTGAACAAGGAGCGGGTTGTCGAGGGCACCATACATCTCCCTGTACTTCTTGCCAATAGCCGCCATCTTTGCATCCTCACGCTTTAATGGAGGAAGGGATAGAAAAAATCAGGCGCGAATTTCCGGGGGGGGGGGTGAGCGAGGAGGGCACTTACCTGATCGAGCTTGTAGTAGTAATAGCCCAAAAGGCCACCTCCGACGATGCCGCCAAGGTGCCGCCAAGGGGCTAAAAAGAAGATTAATAAAATTAGAGAGTTTGGGCAGCAATCTCTTCTTCACCGACGTACCGCGCATCAAGTAGGTCTTTTGAATCGCGTTCGCATAGAGGGTAGAGCTGAGGCCCAAGGCAGCTCCACTAAGTACGCACACTGTCGCCATCTTCTTTTCTAATTGAAAATGTCGATTTGCGACCCACGAGAAAAACAAAAAAAAGACGAGAAAAAGAAGATGGATTTATACAATCAAACGACAGTTGTGCAGGGAGTGCGGTTTGATACAGCGGTCAATTCTTGAAGGTCTTGAGCCGCAGAGAGATCCACTTGCGACACAGAGGGCAGGTCTCGGTCGTTTCGCAGCAATCGAGACAGGAGATGAAATGCCCGCACGGAGCGAAGGTAACCGTCCTGTGTGCACGCGTGAGCAAACGAAAGAGGTTCTACCTTGGCACACAGACAAAGGAGCTACCTTGGCGAATCGACGCAGATGACGCAGAGGGTCGTGGCGCGTATTTCTCGCATCTCCCGCTCCAGCTCTTGCGCTCGTGCACGAGCGTGATCTCGTCTCACCCGCCGCACCAGTGCCAGCTTCGCCTCGAGCTCAGCCTCCACCTCGCCCAGCTCCTCATCCGTTACGACGGCCGACGAGGCAGCAAGCATGAGATTGTCGTAGGACGAAAATCGTTCCTTCTCCTCCTTGCTGCGCTTGGCACCGTCCTTCATCTTCATCAGCATGCCTAGCAGCCGTTCGTTCTTTTCCTTCACCTCTTCGAGATGTGCGGCGAGGTCGTGCTTGTCTTTGTCTCCGCCGCAGCCGCACGGACGCCGCTTGCTCCTGCTGGCCTTCTCATCTTCTCCCAGCAGGCCGCCTTCCTTGGTCTCCCGCAGGGTGCCGCACAAGGAGCAGTGGGGGTCGAGCATGCCGTTGATGAGCGTGCAGAGGCTGCACGTCCATTCGTCTTCCAGGACGATGTTGGTGGTAGCTCCTACCGCCAACGCCTGTCGCTTGGTGCTCTCTGCCTCGACTTCCTCAATCCCACCAGTCTCTCGTTCCTTGGTGAGGGTTTCCCCTTCTTCTTCGGTTTCCTCACGTCCTACCCTCCTCTCCTCTCCACTGGCTCTGCGCTCCTCTTTCTCCTTCCCCTCTCTTCGTCCTCTCGCATCTTCCTTGTTCGCGGCTGCCTTCATCTTGCGCTGTTGTAGCAGCGCCGAGGCCTTCCCCCTCCTTCCCTGCGCCAGCCCTTCCAACTCAGCCAGGGTTCTCAGCAGCATCGACGACGGGCGTGTTGTGTGGGCAGGGGCAAAGACTAACCCTGCTTATCGGTCGGGGGTGTGCTGTATGCTGCTGTTGCTTCGTGCTTTGTCGGTACACCTTGTACTACGCAGGAAGAGGGTGCTGCGCAATCACACGGCCTGCTGGCGGCCACGTCGTTCTTCTTCTGCCGTCCGCTCAAATTTCTGTCTTTTCCTGTCTTCATTTGCTGCCCGGAAAAAGACCGACACCAATGCCGGGAAATTACAGGGAATCAATTTACGCGGACAAGATCGGCATGACTTGTAAGGTAGCAGGTTTTTGCGCCAATTCCAGGTATAGGCGGTCCTTCTCCTCCACCAGTGCGCGCCTTGCATCAAAAGGTTCCCTTCCCCATCCTCCCCTTCCATGTTTCGTATATTTCTCGGTTCTGGTTGGAACGGCTAAAGCCTTCTCAGACACGCTGTATCATCCACGGCCACTTTGTCCTCACCTTGATGTTGCGGCCAGAGCACAGCTCGCTTTACTGTTCCCGTTGTAAATTACTCCCCCTTGTGCGGCTGGGTGCCTCTACAGCTTGAAGCTGGGTGCATCCACGACCGGCCTTTTGCTTGCGCCTGCCTCTGCTACGGCGACTTCGCCGTCGCTGTTCCTCGCGGGGCATTCACACCTCTCCGAAATTTGGGTCCTTTCGAGGAATTCTGCGCAGCGAGAGGACGGGCGAATGTCCCCGTTGGTCCGTTCGGTCACAAACCAAACCGCCATTTCTTGTAACCACACATTGGGCGGCCCGCAGGAGATCTATCGGGGAGGAGGGCCATGTTGGGCTTTATCACTGCCCTGTGCTAGCGAGAATATCCGGTTTTTTAGAACAGTGTTGGAGCGCTACCGGCGCGATATCTTCCCCTCCATCTGCATCTTCTCGAGTAAACTACTTCGTGCACTCTATTTGTCTGAAGTGAAGACGACCGAGGACTTGCCTTCTTTCTACACTTTTCGCAGAATTTCATCAAATCTAGTGATTTTCAATTACCCGATTCTGAGCAACGTGCCACACGCAGGAACAGGCGGCCGCACCACAAACGACAGCTCATCTATAGGGGGTCCGTCGCATCATCGACTGATGAGCTGGACGACCGAGTAACAAAGCTAAAGATGCAACTTCCCCAACCTTCTGCGCACGATCGATTGACGCCGTCGCCGTCACTACTGCATGCAGGAAGCCAGGTATACCCTTGCACCGCAGCCGATTCGCATCTCATCTTTTACAATCTCTTCGTCTCTTGCCCCTGCGTTGTTTCACCAACGGTTGCAACTCCGGCCGGAGTACTGGCGAGCTTGTGTTGTGTGAGCTCATTACTTGTACTCTGTTTCTCCGCGCGTGCTTTACCGGTCTCTCTAGGTCATGGAGTCCTACCTTCGAGCGGGACAGCGCTGGCTTTCCGAGTCCGATGTGGCCGCCAAGCTCGACTTCTGTTCTCTGCTGGGCGTAAATGTCAAGGCGCCGCCGAAGGAAGGGTGCGGGATCTGCGCCACCTACGCTGAGAAGCTTTTCTTCTCACCGCTTGCGCCTGCGTTGGTGGCGTTGCTGCAGAGGCGACAAGCTGCTGGAGGGCGTGCTCATCCCGTTCGCCTTCCTGAAGCCTCTCTTTGATCGCCTGGAGGACTCTGAGGTCGCGCAGCGCCTTGCTCACCTTCAGCCCGCCGTCATCGGGAAAGACCTCAATCCGCGCCGGGAACTGGCCATCATGTACGCAATCGCATACACTCATGACGCACACTCTACACCGTGTTGTGAAATTCTCTTTGCTGACCACACCGTGGCTTCTATGATGGTCCAGTTACCGCAAGATCGTGGAGTGGTGCCGAGGCCCCCACTTCACGTCGGAACACTTGGCCACCTTGGGGCGATATCTCGGCATCCCTGCCAGGTACGACCTTTCGCTCTCGCCCTCGTTGGTTTGTTTCTGCCAGTGAACTCAACTCACTGTCCACGCCTCACCCACGTGCAGTGCTTCCAAGGAGCAGATCCTCACGGGCTTCCTGTACTCCTTCATTTTCTCGGCCTCGTCTCCTCACCTGGGCTACACCTCTCACATCACGCTTAACGCGGGCGACAGTGTCCCGCTCTCCCTCACACCCAATGCCGCCGCCGCTTCCACCGCCACCACAGCTTCATCCACCCGATCATCCTCACCGCCGCTGCCTCCCTCCTTCGGCTCGACTGTACATACCGCCACGTCGACGAAGAGAGCCGATTCGCCCAACAGCATGCTGCCCTTGGTCAAGGTTAAGCAGGAGCCCAGGGAAGAGGAGGCCACCGACGGCGGGCTTGCGCGACTCGCGGGCGGGGTCGAGGTCAAGCGGGAGAGGGCAGAGGGCCACATGATTGATCAGCTGGCCAGCCACTTCGAAACGGACGCCCAGGACTCCAAGCGGAGGCGCACCGAGTCGACGCCGACGGGCACTGCAACTGCCGATGACGCAGCGCAGCGCGAGCGGTCGATGGCGGGTCGTCGCAGTTTGAAACGACCTCTGCCGTCGACGCTCCCTCCGCCCCCGCCCTCGTCTTCTTCGTCAACTTCAACCGCCCCGGCGTCCGGGCCTCGTCCCTCGTCAGGGCCGCCCGCGTCCGCCTTCGCGCCGCTCCCTTCGCCCTTCCCGCAGTCGCTCTTCGCCGGCCCCGGTGGGTCATCGGCCATGCCTATCCACCCGCTCTACCTATCGGCGCTCCAATCGGCTGCGCCGCTGACGCCGCAGATGCTCGCGTCGCTCGCCGGCTTACCACTCATCTACCCGCTACCCGGGTCCTCGCCCACGCCCTTCATCCAGCCCAAGCCCTCCGCCGCCGCCGCCGCTTCCTCCTCCGCGCCGTCGACCCTGTCCTCTTCCTCGTCGTCCGTGCCTGTCTCCACAGCGACCGCCCAACACTCCAAAGGTCTGCCCCCCTCCCCATCGCGCTCTGTGTGCGCCGGGGAAAAGGCTCATTAGACCTCTGCTGTGTTGCAGCGACGGGCAAGTACACGCCCATTCATCCGGCTGTCGGGGCCGGCGGTGGTTACCCGCCGATCCTTCCGCTGCCGCCGATCCTCCCGTTCCCCTCCAACGCGGGCAGCAACGGGCCGATGATGCCGCAGCACCTTTCATCCTCGGCTCCGTCCGTCGCCACGCTGAAGCGCAAGGCCGAGAGGGAGGCCGAAGAAGGTACACAGCACCCCCCTGGACCTCGGTGAACCTCGTCCCCTTATCGCTCACACCTTGCATGTAATCTCCCTCCTCCCCAGAAAAGCGGCGGCCGCTTTCTCGAACGGCGCCCGTACGCGGAAGCGGGAAGGGGGCCACCTCCGGCTCGGCGGCCCAGCCCACGGTCCCTCTGCCCGGCATTGGTAACTTTCCCTCGGCATCATCGTCGCCGACATCGGCGACGGTCTCCACGGCGACCGGGAGCGACGCCTCGGCCGCGAATTCGACCGCTGCGGCGTCGGTGCTCGCCTTCACGTCGGCCCTCGCCTCGGTGACCTCGCTCTCGCCGCCGTCGCCCTCCTCCTTCGACACCCCGTTCTGCTCCTCGTTCACGGAGACCTCGTCGGACTCGAACCCCTTCTCGGGCGCCGCGCAAGGACCCTTCTCCCCATTCTCCCCGCTCTTCGCCTCGCCGACCAGTTACTCGTCGACTGTCATCCCCTCGCCCGGCTCCTCGGGCGGCGCCCCGTCGTCGCTCTTTTCCCTCAGCGC
>CACVKS010000822.1:0-14407 GCA_902749335.1 Acanthamoeba triangularis
CAAGCGCACCTTCAAGTCAAGCGCACCTTCAAGTGGATTCGAAAGCTGTGGGGCACCATCGACCGATACCTCAACTACATCGGCTTCACCTACGTGTACGTCGCCACCATCACTACCACTACTACTATCATCTTCATCGTTGGCGTCATCATCATCATCATCAGCCCTGACGTGTGTGGTGCATGGTCTTGCAGTGAACAGAAAAGGCTGAGCCAGGTAATGTTGCACGGCAACAAGGAGCTCGAGACCTTCAAGCGGGAGGAGCAGCTCCTGCTGCACAACTTTCACAGCCCGCGGCAGCAGCAGCAGCGCCGTCCGCTGCGACCCGGCCTCCACACCCGCTCCCAGTCGCTGCCCAAGATCGACTTTGACCACCACCGCCTCGCCGCCACGTCGACCGACGAGCGGGAGAGTAGCGACGAGGGTGGCCATCGCCGTCGCACCGCCATACCGCGGCGGACCACCACCGCCAGCGCCCACCCACGACCGACCCTGCACACCCTCGCTGCCGGCGGCGGCCGCGACGGGTCGACGCGGTCGGACGACGACGAAGGCGACATTCTGCCGCCGATCGGCGACCTGGCAGAGCTGTTGGGCGAAGAAGGCCGGCGGCAGATCGCCGAGCTCCTCGCCGCCGAGCTGCTCAAGGAGGAAAAGGAAAAAGAGAAAGAGAAAGAGGCCAAGCCTGCGACGAGTTCGCCGTCGACAGCGCCAGCGCCGGTCGACGGTGGGCTGCCGCCGACCACGGATCACCAGATGGAGCGCGAGCGGCAGGAGCAGGAGCAGCGGCTGATGGACCTCAAGGCGCGATTCCACCTGGCCTCGCCGGCGCCCCTCACCCGCAACAACGCCAACACCACGCCCGAGGAGGACGCCAACGATGGCGCTGGCTCGGCAGCCACAGTCACGGCCACGGCCACGACGACCACGACGACATCAACGGCGCTCGCGGCCCACTTCCCGCTGCCCTCGTCTTCGCTCTTTGAGGGCGACAGCAGCAGCGAGGAGGTCTTGCCCGACATGTCGTTGTCGTCATCGGCATCGCACGACATCGCGGACATGGTGCTGCTGCGCCGCGCGTCGCTCGCGCTGCCATCGCCCTCGCTGACGGCCACGCCCGAGAGCACGCCGCCCACATCGCTGCCGACCTCGCTGGGGCCGTCGCCCCTCACCTCGCCATCGACCATGCGCCTCTCCTCGTCCTTCTCGTCTCTGCCCCTGTCTACCATTACACCACGAGGCGGTGCCCCCATCGCCACCAAGCCGCCCGCCAAGGATGTGTAGTTATCCTCTTGTCTTGGGAACAAGTGCCGCTTGGCGGCCAGGTTCACTGAAGCACTTGCGCCCAACCGTGTGGGCAGCAAAAAACAAGGTTTTCCTGTACCAAGTGGAAGCATGGCCAAGCTGCTGCAGGGAGGCATCTCCCCCTTTGCCCTCCTGGCCCAGGAAGAGCAGAAGACCACCCCCTGGCCCCTTCAAAAGGAGGCAGTTGACGCCAAGGCGCACCGCGCCCTCGAGCTCCACAACCAGGGTGAGGGCAGGGATTCAAGTGAACCACTGGCGCAGCTGCCTCCAGAGCTCCTCCAAGCCCTCCTTACCTTCCTTGACTATGGTGCCAACCCACAAAGGACTGCTGTTTTTATTATTGCCTGTGGTCTGAGCGGTGTTTGGGGGGGGGGCTTGCAGAGTCTCTGTTGGTGCTCAGGCAGACGTGTGCTTGGTTGTATGGGGTGATGATGGACCGCACCTTGGTCATGGCCAAGCTCTGCAATCGCCTGGGCGTTCAAGTACCGGTCTACGCAGGGGACAACTGGCAAGAGATAGCCCAGGGAGCGGCCTGCTGGGCGATGGTGTCCCGCAGCATGGCCCAGCACGCCGCGAGGCCACCGCTCGCTAGGGTAGCCGCCTTCGATAAGGTGTTCAACCCGGAGGTTCCCCGCATGGCCGTCTGCACCTCCATCCGCCTCTTCCCTCTCCCCAAGGCGCTCTCTTTCTTCCGTACGTTTGTTGTTGTCATTGTATGCAGCGTGTGCGGTGTGTCTGGTGCCTGTGCCAACAATAGTGTGAGATGTTTAGGCGATGAGCTGCCGGTGGTGATGGCTAGCGCGGTCAGTGGTATGACCGCGGCCATACCGCGGCTCAAGCTGCCTGCTAGTGCCGACGCCGATCCGTTTGGCAGGGAGTGCGAGGCAGATGCCTGGGAGGACTGGGGCACGCGCAGGATCTCCTTCAGACGGCTGGTCCCCGTCACCTCCCTAACAGACTTCGACAGGATCATCAGAGGTGTGTGCTCGTGTGAGTGCGGCTTCTATGACCACGTGGTGTTGCTGGATTCGTGTCTCATCAGAAGTCGACCCATGTTCGTGTGTATGCCACGCAGCCAACGAGGAGATCCAGCTCTACTCAGAGACCAAGGTAAAAGTAAGCGTGCCATCGGCTCAGGACGCCCTTAGCGCCTTGGCCGCGCTGGTGGACTGCGACGAGATCTCCCTGTGGCACGAACCCTCCTTCGAGGTCCGCCACCCCTCTTTCCCTCGGCTTCGACAAAGCCGGTTTTGATTTTACATTTGTTCGGCTTTATGGGATTGGTGGTGGCTCACCTCTTGTTCCACTGCAACACACTCACACACACACAAATCAGAAAAGCAGCTACGCCGGGTGCAGGTTCCTGGTGGCGGGCGGGGGACGTGGCGCAGTGGTGCAGTGGGAGTACTACTCCAACTTCTGCGGGGGCCTCTACGCCGGTTTCTCGTGCGGCATGGGCTGATTACCTGCACCACTGAGAGCCGAGCGCGAAAGAAAAGAGAAAGAAGACGTGTCGGTGAGAGGAGGGAGGGCGAACATGCGGTGTGGAGGCTTGGCTGCTCTGTTGAGACTTTTTTCCGTTTGTATTTTTCCTCCGCTCCGACTTCCGCACACCTCCTACTTCTTAAGGCACAGGTTGGCGGTGAGCTCTTCAAGTGGAAGCATGTCCTTCTTGTCGATCAGCTTGAACTCGTCCACGAAGAAAAAGAAGTGCTGCAGAGAGACCATCAAACGCGCTTGATGGTCAGTATGCAAAGCAGCCATACATTCTACTATGCCACACGTAATGTGTGACAGAGCCACCTAGAACCGGCTCCTGACGATTTCAGAAGAAGAAGAAGAAGATGATGATGAATCCTGTACCTGGAAGCAGGTGTTGATGTGCGCCTCCTCGCCGAGGCCCTTGATCTTGTCGAAATGGTGATAGTACATGTGGGCGTAGACCCTGAACAACCGCTTGAGCACTTGCTTTATCGTGTCTCGGAAGTTCCTGGTGAAGGGAGCGTCTGTGACGTACACGCACGAGGGTCCTGTGGGTCAGCAGACGCAGCCCAACGCACAAGCACCGCACTGCGCGTAGGACAAGGCCTTTAGGGGGCAAGAGGGACAAACCAGGCTGGACGGGGAAGATGTTTTCATCATCGATGAGGCCTTGAATCCATGTGAAGAGCTTCTCCACGTACTCGGGCGCAGACAACTTCACCGGTCTTTGCTTTGCATCTTCCGCCCAGAGGTATTCGAATCTAAAGGAATGGAAGATGAGACAATGAGCAAGATGCCATGCCAGATTGAACTCGTGTAGCGCGATTGCCGCAAACGTTCGATATGACGTACTTGGGTCCAGCGGCCATGCTGCGACAGGTCTGGGGAGTGCAGAATTCGCCAATGCTGCCGTACAAAATGTTCACATGATTGAAGAAATCCACCGCTACGTGACGCGACACAAATGAGCAATAATTAGAGGGAGATTGAGAATGGAGATGTGTTCGCGAACGAAGTATGTTTGAATTGAGGAATGGGGAAAAGAAAGGGGGGCTGGCGTACTGTGTACAGCGAGCCACTCGTCAAGATGTTCCTTGTCAGGGCACAGGACGGCCGCCTTGAGGTCGCCCATGTTCTTCAGCGTCTTGCGCGACTTCTTGTGTAGTTCGTAGTCCGCCTGCATCTTATTGTTCTCTACTCCACGTCTCCTATTCTATCCTCTTCACGTTCAACAGCACCACTCACCCCCAAGTGGTGATGATGATCCAAAATCGATTTGTGTCTGAATGGGCTGCAGCTCACAACTGAGTTTGTTGTTGGGGCAACCCAAAAAAATACAAAAATGGAGCTGCCCACGGCGGGACTCGAGCTCAGCTTCTTATTTCTGTGTTTAATTTCAATTGTACAGACTATTTTTATATTCTTCGAACTGCCTTTTTCAAGTCCAGCAAGAGTAAAGTTGTTTTCAGGCCATCGCGATCAACAACGGCAACATGAGCACGGTTCGTTTTCGATTCCGCTTTGTGAAAAAAAGAAAAAGATCAAGATTCCTATCACTACAATCTGACTTACATCAAAATGGAGATTTTCGCAATATCTCGAATTGACGAGTTCCTGTCCCTGGTTGCAGGAGGAGAGCAAGAAGGATTGGTCGAAGATGACGGTGGACCAGCTGCGCACGGAGCTGCGCGCACGCGGTCTGAGTGCGACGGGGCGCAAGGCCGACCTGGTGTCCCGCCTCGAGAACGGCGGCAACGGCGACGCCTCGCCCGCCACCGCGAAGAGGGCGGCCACTCCGAGAAAGGCCGCCGGCAAGCGCAAGCAGAAGGAGGTGGAAGAAGACGATGACGAAGACGACGATGAAGACGAGGACGAGAAAAAGGAGAAGAAGTCTTCCAAGGACTCCTCCTCCGACGACGAAGAAGAGGAAGAGGAGAAGAAGCCCAAGGCCAAGAAGACCAAGAAAGAGGCGGCCACAGTACTCCCCTCATTCTTTTTTTCTTTTTCTTTTTCTTTTTCTTTTTTTTTTTGTTGCTCATTCGCTCTTCCGCCTGTAGCCCGCGGCCGCGGTCTGGGTCCCCAACGAGAAGGGCAACTGGGCGCCGCCCGTCACCGACGACGACTCGTACGACACCCCACCTCGCGCCCATCGCAGCGGCCCCTTCTTACCCTGGCTCGTGTCGCGTGTGTGTCGTGTCGTGCTACGCGCACCCAGGAAGTTCATGAAGCTCATTTCGTGGAACTTGAACGGACTCAATGCGGTGCACAAGAAGGGCCACCTGGTCAAGTACGTGCGCGACGAGAACCCGGACGTGATCTGCTTCCAGGAGACCAAGACCCAGAACTCGACCGCCATCGCCCAGCTCCTGGGCAACGACTACCCGCACGAGTACTGGAACCACTCCGTCACCAAGCTGGGCTACGCCGGCACCGCGTACGCCGCCCCCTTTGGCCCGCAGATTGCGTTTCTTAAGATGGCTGCTGACATGTATGAATATATAAACTTGTGGTGTTAATGTATTTGCGCCACGTCAGCACGTTTTCCAAGGTCAAGCCGGTGAGCGTGACGTACGGCATCGGAATTGCGGAGCACGACGGCGAGGGCCGCGTGATCACGACCGAGTTCGATCGCTTCTACCTGGTCAACACCTACATCCCCAACGCCGGCCAGAAACTCGAGCGGTACGCAGGTCCCCAACAACCACACAGCTGGTTCGCGACCAGTGTCGACGCTCAATTTTCTTTTTGTTTCTTTCTCTGACCATTGGATGCCACAGGCTCGGGTACCGACAGGAGTGGAACAAGGACTTCCTGGCCTATCTCAAGAGGTTGGAGCAGACCAAGCCCGTCGTGTGGTGCGGCGATCTCAACGTATGTGCCCCCCCCCAGCGCTCCTTTGCTCGCTAACTTGGGAATATCGTTAACTCACGGAATTGAGGTACAGGTGGCTCATCACGACATCGACATCGCCAACCCCAAGACCAACGTACGCTATTCACCCCCTGTCCCCGCATGACGAACCTCCTCTTCTTGTGCTGGTCTCACTCTCCATTTCCCGATCATTTCTATAAATGCAGCAAAAGTCGGCGGGCTTCACCAAGGAGGAGAGGCGCGACTTCGGCCAGCTGCTCGAAAGCGGCTTCGTCGACACCGTACGCCCCCCGGCGCTCCGTTCCACCTCTCTCTCGTCGTGGAATGGCAGTCGCTCACCATCGCACGTCGGGGTTGGAGCAGTTCCGGCACCAGAATCCGGACCTGCAGCAGTTCACCTACTGGTCCAATCGCTTCAACTGCCGCGCCAAGAACCTCGGTTCGTCCCTTTTTGTTTTGTGTGTTGTGTTGTGTTTTGTTTTGTGTGCTGTGACAATGAATATTAACGCAACCAACCTGGCGTAATGATTGATGGAACTTCAGGATGGCGGCTGGATTACTTTGTTGTATCAAAGGACTTCCTGCCCGAGTGCGACAAGTCGTTTGTGCGACCCAACGCCCTCGGCTCTGACCACTGCCCCATTGGCCTCCTTGTGCACAAGGCTGAGTAGCGATTTCTTTTGTGAGCTCCCAGGGAGGGACCGTTTGTATGCCAAACAACTTCCATGTTCACCAGCATTGGCCAAAGACAACAGAAGGGCTGCCCTCCATGCCCATCAATTTGCTGGGCAAGAGGTGTGGGATGAAGGTCAAAGGTGGTGGTTGAGATGCCACAAAGGGCAGCAAAAGCAACATGGAGGAGCAGAGCTCTCAGAGCACCCTTAAAGCTTTGCATTGGCAAGAGGCAACAGGGATCCAGGACCAGCAGACCAAGGCATCCACAACTCATCTCACAAGATGTACTCTTCTCCTCTCACAAGATTGATTGCTAAATGCTCCATTATATCTGAATTATGTCAGAATCTGGGGTGGTGTCACCAGCAGCCTTCTAACATGGGGGTTGGCAAGGAAACAGCTCAATTCCATCAACTAACTTCTAAGTAGGTTGATGTCAGCCCTTGTCCCACTGCTCTGGGCCTGGTTTGTGCCTGTGAGCTTGATGCATGGAAGGTGTACCTCAGCACTGTTGGGCATGTGATTGCCCATGATGCTGATGTAGCTGGCAAACCATGCATGGGCATAGAGGACACCCTCACTCACATGGGCCATTCCAGAGTTCCCATGGGAAAGCGTGGGGCGTGATTGGTTTGCCTGTTTTTCTCATTTCTTTTCTCAGTTCATTTATCGCTTGATAACTAGGCTAGAATTCGAGGACCGGCCCGGCGCGAAACCGAGGGCGCGGCGTTCTTGGTCAAAAAACGATGGAATGTAAAGAGTTGAATTCCAAAAAAAATACCAGCACGAATCCGGGATTCGTGCCGGCTGGCCGCTCCGGCCGCTCCGGCCGCGCCGTCTGCTCCGGCCGCGACTTCGAGCCGTCCGTCCGATGACCGTGGGCGCTCCCTTCATAAGGAGACAACCGACGCTTCTTTCGGCACTCTTCAACCGATAGCGAAAAAGCTATACAAACAAACAACCACTCCTCTCTTCTCTTCTCGGAATCGATCAACTTCTCTACGACATGGGCGTTCTCTTCGGATCGTGGGCCGTCAGATGCCAGAACTGCTGCCATGTGGACAAGGTCGGGGGCGTCACGTGCCAACACAAATGCAGCCGGTGCGGTGCGCAGACCCACCACAACGACGGGTTCATCATCCAGCGTCCGCACGGTCACCCGGCGCACGTCGCCGGAGGCACCTCGAGCCATTACTGCTGGTGTGGCCTCCAGGCGAGCCATTGAGCCTCGACGTCTCCCTTCCTCATCCCTCCCCCTTCTTGTAGCATCGCGACGCTCCATCTTTTCTGTCGGGCTGCCGATCGGCAGCCCGATCGATTCGGAATCTCGAAGCATAAAGCACGCTAAGAGCCATTCCTTCCTTCCTCTCTTTTGTCTCCTTCATCCACGCGATCGCTCATCGTACGAGCTTCTGACAACGACGCCCTGACTGAAGAGAAACGCCGAAATGTGCTGGGGAGGTGTCGCAATAGTGCTGAGAGGATGATGGAAGAGCGATTTATTCTAACGGATCGGCCCAGAGATTGATGGGCTGATCCATCTATCGTTCTCTATCAAAAGGAAGGGGGGAGGGAAGGCCTTCAACCCCTGGGGCCGTTCCAGCGGTGTCCGTTACCGCAAACGCAGTCGCCTCCGTGGCCGGCGTGGCGATTGCAACGGCAGAAGAATCCGCACGGCGGTTCGTCGGGGTTGTACCTGTTGCAGTGCTTGCTCTTCTCGATTGGGGGCACTATCGAATCGACCGTCTTGGCCACGTCCCTGACCACGGGTCCGACTACGGGTATGTGCTTGAAGAAAGACATGGTCGCTGGAGTCTATCTGGGATGGATGGATATGTATTGGTTGATCTTAGAGTATCGAAAGTCGTCGAGGTTGATGATGAGACTCTCGATGAAAAGCTCGAGCCTCTTTATACTCGTGACAACAGGGTCATCACGTCACCCCCATCATCCAATCAGGACTCGTACTTCGCCGACATTCTGCCACCTTGAGAAAGTCGTGGGCATCTTCGTTGATATGTCGTCGCATTGAACGGAGGTGTGTATCTTACATGTAACCACATGTGGTTCCCGTAACACGGGTGGTTACGCGTAACCACATGTACTAGTTCTGCGCAACGAATTGTCATTGGTCCAACATTAGCCCACGGAATTATTATGATAGGCTCAAAAACAATGAGAAATCAGATTTCTCTTACTTTCTCAAAAAGTCGCAGAAGTTTCGCACATTCGCGTGACGATTTCCGCGGGTGGCGGACGTCCATTGAAAAGTTCGTAAACTCGCCGCCATTCAGCGGTTGTTAGCATTGATGTAGACGTTCCGCGATTCCATCGACTGCTAAATCTCAGAGGACATAAATCCAACCAGGGTGGGGCCAGTCGCGGAGATCGATGGATAATCGCATGAAAACTCATCCATGACATCGGATGGGAACTGGTGCCGGCGAGAGACGGAGGGACCCCTCTATTCTTCATCCCATCAACTCCAGAGAACGGACCGGCCCACGATGTACACCCAATCGCCTTTTTACCAGCCCCAGCTCTCCAGTTTGCCTTTCCCTTACAGCAGTCAGCTTTTGCCTGAGGGGGAATACTTCTCGAATCTGTCGGTCGGCCCTTCGGCATATGAGCCTGCCCAAGGCGGAGGCGAGGGTCTACCTGATCCTTCCTCCGGCGGGGAGTGCCGGAACGGCGAGTGCGAGACCCGTAAGGACCACGACGACAACGCCTGCCTGTGCTGGTGTCACGCCCAGTGTACGGCGTCAAAGAAGGCCCCGGAGGCGTACAAGTGCCTCTGCTCGTATCATCGGATCGAGGAGCGCAATGGCAAGCGCTCAAGGAAGCTCAACCCGAGCCTGTGCCGCTGCTCGTGCAACGTGTGCACGACGCGCCTGTCGCGGTGGAACAAGGAACATAAGAAGAGACAGAGGGAGCCAGACTCGCACGAGAGTGAGCTCGAGGCCCTCAAGGAGACGGTGCGCAAGCAGCAGGAGGAGATGGCAAGACAGCAGGAGGAGATGGCGAGACAGCAGCAGGAGATGATGCGTATCCTCGCGAACCAGAGACGCGGCCAGAGCCTGACTCCCCTGGAGGCGGAGCTGGCCAACCACGCGCGGCGTCCCAGAGGGCCGGACAACGTGTTCACGGCCTTCGCTCAGATGTGCGGTGCTGTCCAGATCACGGGCACGTGCGATGTGTGTGGGAGGAAGGACACGATCAACGTCGCCGATATCGCCAGCTGGGTCGGCGGACGCGACGTCCCGTGCAAGAGACCCGGATGCAACGGCACGTCGGTCGTGCTGCGGTTGTGATCGCGAGGATCCACGGTCGCCCGAGCGGCCGTGCGTTCCGCAAGGCCGAGACGACGGCATCAGTCAGAAACTGTTCGGTATAATGGGTGCGAGGAGGGGAAGGAAAATACAGATCAATACACGGAGAGCATGAAAGGGCAAGGGGCGGCGCCGTTCGTATCCAAAGCCAACGGGGGCGTCGGGACGGGGCTCCGGTTCCAGATAAGACTGGAGGGGCCCCGTCTTCCTGAGGTCACAGCCCGTCGTCGGCGTCTCATCAATCCACCACCGTTCCCCCTCCCTTCCCATGCAAAGGTCCGCCGGTCCGCCAGAACGCACACCATGCGCGCCATCTTGTCCAGTGGATGGACGATGGCGATTCTACTACTGTTGCTCATCACCGTCGGCTGCCTCGTACTGAACGCAGAGTGCAAGCCCAACGGCGGAGGCGGCGATGACGCCCGCGGAGAGGGCGACAGGGAGACCGGGAGGAACGCGCCGGTGACCGAGATCGTGGACACCATCTACGGCAGGATCAGGGGCAAGCGCGTGGGGAACGTCATCCAGTACCTCGGCGTGCCGTTTGCGCGGCCGCCCGTGGGCAACCTCAGGCTCAGGCCGCCCCAGCGCCTGGAGCCATGGAGCAGCGTGCGCGACGCCACGAGGATCGCGCCCGTGTGCCCCCAGACCATATCCGGGTTCAACCGCAGCGAGGACTGCCTCTACATGGACGTCTACGTGCTGGCGAGCACGCGGCTCGGCTCCAAGCTGCCCGTTGCGGTCTACTACGGCGGGGGCGCCTTGAGGCGCAGCCAGAAGTTCGACAGGAGCCGGCTGGTCGAGCAGACCGAGGTAGGCATCTGGGGTCAGGTGTTCTTCCACCATTGTTGTTGTTGTAACAAACTCACCAGTTCCCACGACTGGAATGGGTACCTCTTTCTGGATTGGGCAGTTGGGGAGCTATTTTCGTGTGACCCTTTTTTTTTTTTCCTAGACCGGTAGTCGGTCACCGACGTGCGACGATGAGCGATCATGGAGAGAGCAGCAGCAGCTCAGGGGAGCAAAAGCAACAATTCAGCCCCATCAGCCACCCTCCTTCCCTGGCCCCTGACCGCACCCACGCCCAACGTCCGCCCCCCTCTATTTATTTTCGAATTAATTTGTGTTTTTTAAGCTAAAAGACAAGGCGGCCAATAGTAATAGGACCAAGACGCGACGTGGGCGATGTTGGTGGGGCGCCCAATGCCGACCGCAGGGATGCGTGGGTGGTGGACGACGTGCTCACGGCTGACGAGTGCTGCCACTACATCGAACAGGCCGAGCGCGTGGGCCTCGCCAGTCTCGCGGCCGTCTTCCCGCAGGCCTACCGCAGCTCCGACCGCCTCCTCACCCTTGCGCCACCGCACGTTGTGGGCGGCCTCTTCGCCCGCCTCCTGCCCGCCCTCGATCGCCGCGGTACTGACCTCTCATGATACGCAATTTTATTTCTGCGTGTACTTCAGCTCCGCTGCGTGCGCTCACGTTGTGGTGTCGTGTGTGTCGTGTGTCGTGTCGTGTCGTGTTCAGATTTGCTGTGGAATCCGATGGGGCCGGGCACGGAAGGCGTGTGGTTGCCGTGCGGACTCAACGAATGCTTCAAGATCGGCCGCTATCGCCCTGGTGCGCCCAGCCCTCAACATTTCGCACCATGTGGTGGTGGTTGGTGTGTGATTGCTCACAGGCGCGCATCTCATCGTGAATCGATCAACGAACGAATGGGCTAACGACGACGACAGGGTGCCACTTCAGCGCGCATATGGACGGGCCGTGGGTGCCGAGCGCACACGAGGCCAGCATCTTTACCGTGCTCATCTACCTCAACGACGCCACCACGTCGCCCGCCTGCCACGGCGGAGAGACCAACTTCCTCGCCACCGCCGCCGCCCACGCACCCGATGGGGCCAGCAACGCGGCGCCACGTGACGACGATCATGTGGTGTCCCGGTCGGTGACTCCCAAGGTCGGCCGCGCGCTGGTCTTCAAGCACGACCTCCTCCACGAGGCACTTCACCCCAACCGCCGCCCACTGCCTTCATTCTTTGTATTGTTGGCTCACTCAACGCCACATACGACACGACACTACGCGCGCGACACAGGGGGCTCGGCTGGCGGAGGGGGTGAAGTACGTGCTGCGTACGGAGCTCATCTTCAGGCGCGTCGACTCGCCGCTCACGCCGCGACAGGTGTCGTCGGCCGACGAGTCGGCGTGGCGCCGCATCGTCGCCCTCTACGACCAATCCGAGGTACACACGGCCTCTTCCTTGTTTCCCCTAGTCGACAAAAACGAACACAGTCCAGTGAGTCGCGTGGTTGACATTCCGCATTGTACTACAGGAGCTGTTGCGGGAGGGCGACACGGCGGGCTTCGTCGAGGCCTATCTCGCGGCCATCGACCTCCAGCAGCAGCGCACCAGCGACAATGCCCCTCACCGCGTCGGCAATGACGTCGACGCTGAGCTCAGCCTACTCCCGGCGCTGCCGGCCGAGGTCGTGTGGCGCGTGACGGGCCTCCTGGGCGCGGGCGACGTGGCGCGGCTGATGTGCGCCGCCGACAAGCGGCTCTACCGCCTCCTGCGCGTCGATCCCTCGTGGCGGACCCTCTATTTTCGTCGACTCGGGCTCGACGATGAAGACGGCGAGCGACCTCGCAGCAGCCGCCAGCACGGGGCGGAGAAGCTGGAGGACGAGGCGATGCAGCTGCGCTTCGACTGGTACGACCTGTGCCGCCGCCGCCACAGCCCCGGCAGGTCCACCACCCCCTCAGGCGCACTACGTGGCGCCACGTCAGCATCGCCGACGACGGTGAAGAAGAAGCACGTCCAATCGCTCGATGACCGCGTAAAGCGATCACACGTGGCCGACGAGGCGCCCGACCTACATCCCACCCACCGACCGGCGGCGCCGTTGCTGAGGCCACTACCGGGCGGTACGACGTATCGTCGCGAGACCACCATCACGACCACCACAACTACTGGCGGGCTGCCCTATCGGTGGATGCTGGGGGACGTCGGCGGGGACGTCGTGGCGCCACAGGCGGACTACGGACACGAAGACGTCCCCTACATCGTGTTGGACAATGGCGGCCACACCGTCAAAGCCGGTACCCCATTTCTTTGCGTGTCGTTGGTCGTGTGTGTCGTGTCGTGTCGTGTCGTGTCGTTGTGCTTAAAGAGCAGCGGGGTGTGGCTCCCAGGGTTTGGAGGAGACGACACACCGCGGTCGCGCATTCCGGCGGTGGTGGGCTACYCGCGACACAGTCACTCGGTGATGGTGGGCATGGGCGTCAAGTGGTTCTACGTGGGCGACGAAGTGCTCGCCAAGCGGGGCATCCTCCGCCAGGAGATCCCCGTACGGACCAACTTTGACCCCTCTCTCCCTTCCTTCCTTCCATTGGCCCATCTATTCAACCAATCGTTGCCACAGATGCGAAATCGGACCACCAGCAACTTCGACTCTATGGAGCGCATATGGTGCGTTTTTTTTCTAATTATTATTATTATTAGAATTATATCTTTTATTATGTATAAGATATATTAATTTCTTTTAAAAAACGGGCGAATAGGCACCATGCGTTCTACAACGAGCTGCGGGTGGCACCAGAGGAGCATCCGCTGGTGGTGACCCACACGTCGTTCACACCACAGGCACACCTGGAGAAGATGCTCCAGATCGCCGTGGAGACCTTCAACGTGCCCGCCTTCTTCTCCGCCCACCAGGTCCGTCCACGTCTCATTCCCTGCTCTCTCCTCCGTGTGATCGATCGTTTTTATCTTTATCTCTTTATGTCTGTCTGTGTTTTGCTTTGGTCAACAGCAAGTGTTGGCGAGCGTGGGATTGGGCAGGGCAACGGCCCTCGTGGTCGACATCGGCGTCAATGACACCCACATCGTGCCCGTCATTGAAGGTCCTTCTGCCCGTGGTGCGGAGCAGGGCGTGGTGCGGCTGCCGTGCCTCGGCGGCGAGATGCTCACGGACCACCTCCTCCACCTCCTGCTGCAGCAGCCCGGCAGCCCGATCGCAGAACCTACCGGAACCTACAGGGCCGTCGCTAACGGTGCCCCTGCGACAGGCTCACCCCATGATTCTCTGGCGATGCAGAAGCTCACTCACCGCACGCACCGCACACACACGCACGTGCATGGCACGCACCGCACACGCACACACAGACATAAAGCACGCGCTGGGATTCTGTTCGCTCGCGCCAGAGCGCGACCACGAGGTTGCCGCGCGACAGCTGCGCGACGGCGCGCGCGAGCCGGTGCCATTCTACGAGTGCGCGCGCGTGCGGGACACCTACCTCGACCTGCTGCCCAGCGAGCTGCTGGTATGGATCGATAGGTCGGTGCAGCACCACCGCATCGTCCGCCCCTACACCATGCCTGATGGTACTCGACCAACGCCACGACACGACCGTTGACACGGCAAGGCGGCAATTGCCTCACCTGGATGGCAATCGCTGCAGAGAGTGAGGTGGTGGTGGGGAGTGAGCGGTTTGAGTGCGTGGAACCGCTCTTCCGGCCGCAGCTGCTGGACTGGGCCACCACCAAGAACAAGTACATCTGCTGGTGGAGCGGTACGACGCTACTTAACTGTGTGACTCCCCGTGGTGTGTCGTGCCTCGTTCCGTAGTGCGGTGTGTCTCATGCCCTCGTGTGTGTGTCGTGTGTATGTGTGTGTGGTGCACACAACGCAGACGAGGCAAAGGAGGCGAGGAAGGGCCTTCACGAGGGCGTGGCGCAGAGCAT
>CACVKS010000823.1:0-31476 GCA_902749335.1 Acanthamoeba triangularis
CCCCTGCCTCGTACCCCTAGCCCCCCTCTCCCTTCCTCCCTTCGTGCATTCGTTGCTGTCGAGCGGCGCGCCCATCGCCAACATTCTTTTTCTTTTGTCTCCTCCCCTTTCCATCCAGTGCGGTGCTGTGCGGATACTGCGGGCTGGTGTTCCTATCAGTCGGGGGGCTGGCGGCCTTCCACAATTTCCTCTCCATCTGCGGCGTCACCACCAACGAAGACGTATGAATATGTGTGTCGTGTGTGTTGTGTGTAAGTGTGAGTCCGTGTGTGCCGGCGCCTCCGGCTAACCATATCTGTCGCTGCTGAACTGTGCGCGCAGTTGAAGAACTTGTACAAGCGACGGAGGAACCCCTACTCGCGGGGGTTCATCAAGAACGTTCTCTTCCTCATCTTTCCCCCGCTCTACCCGCGCTACCTCCACACCAAAGCTACTGCGCCTCTCCCCGCTGCGGTACTCTCTCCCTGGTCCACACACTTGTCTCCGATCTGGGCTCACGCACACCTCTCCTTTCGGTCAAAGAGACGGGCAATGGACGAAGAGGCTGCGCTACTGCCCGAGGAACGGATTGGGCTCATCGGGGCGCCGTGATGCTCACGTGCTTTCTACCGAGAAAAGCCAACGCCAATTCATTTTCCTTTGCGAAGAGAAAAGAAAAGAAGAAAACCTTCTGTGTAATCTTGAAGAAGCAGAAGTACTGCCGCAAGGGCAAGACGGAGAAGGAGAACGTGGCAGCACACAAAGACTTGGGCGCGAAGTCTCAATCATTTCGATTATGGAGGGGCACGATCCTCTGGTGAAAGATGTGGAAATTCGCAAGACCATGTGGGAAGGACAGGTCCCCATCGTGTTTCAGCTCAATCCTGATGAAGTCACCAGCCTCCAACCGCCAGAGCCCTACTACATATCCTTATCCCCATACCCATTCTTTCACCAATTTATTTTATATATTTTTTATTTATTGTTGTTAGTTATGTATTACTTTTGTTTATGCCTCGCAACTTCTTGCCGTAGTTGATGTTGAACGCGTTTGTTCCTTAACATGGTCCACTACTTGGCGCCTCGAGGCAGCTACCTGACGGCTATCGCCGGCCCCGTGCGGGACCACTTCCTCGTGTCGGCGCCTGCCGTCGTGGACGAGATGTGGTTCGACCACAACGGCATTCCTCTCAAGTGGTACCACCTGCTCCTTTTCCATCTTCACCATTCTCTTCCTTCTTGTGTCTAGAATTTGAGCCTCACGGGTGAGCTCTGCTCCTCCAGGCACTACCCGATCGGGGTGCTGTTCGACTTGATGGGCTCCACCTTGGAACTGCCGTGGCAAATCACCGTCCACTTCCAAGGCACGCCTCAGGCGATCAGCCCACCACCACCCACACCGATTCTTCTTCTACAACTCCGCCTCTCTGTTAACGCGATCGCGTTTGTGGCCGCTGCGTGGTTGGTGCTGAGTTGGTGCAGGCTTCCCTGCGCAGACGATCCTTCGATGTCCCACCGACGACACGGTGAAGCAGTACTACATGAACGTACTGAAGGAGGTACGTGCCCGACGATGTGCGCGCGCGCATGATGGAGAAGTAGAAGGTCCAGACATCGACGATTGGGCTCACACTGGAGGTGGTGGCGTGTGTTGAATTCCAAAGGCCAACTACCTCAAGCACGGCGACGGCAAAAAGGTGAACGCCCTCTCGCGGGACCAACAGGACGCGCTCTGGGACGGCATTGTCAAGAGTTCGTCGCACCCACCCCCGAGCTCCTCCCGTGCCTGATGCGCATTAACAAAGTGTGGCTGTGCGTGTATCACGACACGACCAACGATACGACAGACAACTTCAAGCGATTTTGGGACGTGAATGACCTCCTCTGTCCGCAAGACAAGCAGGCGCTCAAGAACCTCCCTATCCGAATCGTGCGAAAGGACAGGCCCGTCATGCAGGAGCCCATTTCCGCCTTTGACAGCGAGGGTTCGCCCACTCTCCCTCTTTCGCTCTTTCTCATCTTTCTCATCTTTCACTGGCTCGTTGGTGACGCGTGTCTCACAGGAAGGGAGAACACGCTGCTCGACGTGCTGCAGCTGGTGCTGCCCGAGTGCTACCCCAGCGACCAGGCCAAGCCGCCGCCACAGGCCATCATACAGGGTGTTCTGCCGCCGCTCAACACGCCCATCCTGTGGCTCTGGTACGGGTCCCGCCTGCCTGCTTGTGGTCGCGCTTTGCGTTTGCCTTTAGGCTCATGCCCCTGGCCGCGTCTGTCACAGCGAGAACTGCGCCCACCCCGACAAC
Organism: Acanthamoeba triangularis; assembly: GCA_902749335.1. Lineage (NCBI taxonomy): Eukaryota > Discosea > Longamoebia > Acanthamoebidae > Acanthamoeba > Acanthamoeba triangularis. The sequence goes on from CACVKS010000823.1 coordinate 2,283, forward strand.
TTCCTCTACGTCGTGGTTAAGGAGAACTAGAGAGCTCCAGCAAACCACCACAACTTTCCTGCCCTCACCCCACCACCCGACGGTGAACATAGTGTAGAAAACAATCAGAGGACTGGATTATGGGATTTTTTTATCATTTCCGTGCTCCATACATGTTTAGAATTCCTACTTTCATGATTGCACCTACAGCAGAGAGATGGAGGATTCTAAAGAATGTTGTCCAGATAGTCACCTTCCATTCTTGGTATTGATGTTTGCAAAACTTTGTGCTGTGCTGTTCACTTTTGGCTGACTTCCCTTTCAAAATGAAAAATTGCCCTTTCAAAATAAGTCACTCCCAGTTTCCAAACCCATGGTGGCCATTTCTTAATTCTTTGTGTGCATGTGCACAAATGGACACACAAACAGCCACCCCAATCATCAAAGAGCAAATTGTCTCTCCACACTACAAGCTGGCATGTGTGGCCCAGCAGGTCACACTGCTGGATGTAGAAAGAAAGGCCAAGCAGAATGAATTCATTGAGGTGATGGAGCTTGAAGTGAAGAAGCACAAGCAGTGTGCACTGCAGAGTGTTGTGAAAAAGAGAGGAGAGGAGGAGAAGAAGCAGTCCCCCCCATCAAGTGTCAGAAGAAAGGGCAACATGTCCCTGCTGAGGTGCGCTGCCTCATAGCTAAGGCAGTCCTGGAGGATGGGAAGGAACACAAGGTGGTGGCAAGGGAGTTTGAGGTGGTGGAAAGTACAGTAACAAAGATTGTGAGTGAAATGCAGGAGATGAAGTGAAAGAGGGTGGCCCAGGAGCTGGGTGAGGAGGTTGAGCCATGGCCAGCACACAAGAAGCCAGGACACAACCACTGACTCAATGGGGAGGACCTCTCCCTTCTGCTGGACCTTGTCAACAAGGACCCCACCTGCCTTGTTGAAGGAGCTCAAGGTGAAGGTCCTCACCAACTTTGGGAAGTGGTTTTCAACAGCCACCATCAGCTGCAGTCTTCATGAGCTCAATGTGACCTCACCTTGGTTCCTGCAAGCTGGAACACAGAAGCTGTCCATGATGCAGTGCTATGTGAGCAACTATGTGCAAAATCAAATCCTTGTTTTTGGGCCAGTACATTTTTTCTTTGTCAAACCATCATTTTGGTCCTTTGTTCATCTGATGCAAATGTTTGTTCAAGGAAGGTCATCTTCCTAGATGAGTGCCCCTTTTCTCTCAATGTGCAGCCTCACCAGTGTCAGAACATCAGTCTCCTGGCTTCTCTCTCCCTTGAGGGCATCATCTACCACAAGATCATCCAGTCTACAGAGAGCAAGAGAGGTGTGGACACAAGCAACTTCAGCATCTTCCTCATCCATCTCTCATCTCACCTGCCTCAACACAGTGTCATCCTGCTTGACAACACTGCAATCCACCACACGCCAACTGCAGAGACAACCTTCACCCTGCAAGAGAAGATAAATCCCCTACTGACCATCTTTGTGTGCAGCCTCTCTTCTTTTGTGTTTTCTTTTGCAAACAGGTTCAAAATTCATGTCAGTGTTTCAAATTCTAAAATCCTCAAATCAGAATTTGTGACATTGTTTTGAAATGCTGCACCATTTTGAAACACTGCCCACAGAATTATGCAAATGTCAATAAACCTCTTTTCCAATTTCCACCTTCCATTCTTGACCCCCAGTCATTGTGGATTGGTCACAGCCTGGGCACAGTGCAGGCAACCCTGGCTGCACTTCGACTGGCCTGCCACCTGGTGGCCTCTGTTGACCAGGTGTGACTTCTCACCTTTGGCTTGCCATGTGTCTTCTCATGGGTGGGCACCACCTACTTTGAGTGCCTTGGCCTGGGCACTCACACACTTTGTGTGGCTGAGAATGGGGCTGACCCAGTGACAACAGTCAATCTTGGAAGCCTTGGATTCAAGCACCTCAGGTTGAATCTTTGCATCAAGAAGCCTGCCATGGCCTGGCCCATCTGATGGAGGGCTACATGGCTGGCTTCTTGGCCCTCATGATGTTGACCTTCATGCCCTCCTTCCCCTTGGGCTCCTGCCATGCCCTCCTCCACCTTCTCCACCTCCATTAAAGTTAATTTCTGTTCATCTTGGTGAGATTCCTTCATAACATAGCTTCTTTGTGTCTTCATCATATAGTCAAGATTCCTTCATAACATCTCAATTCAATTCAACTGCTGTCTCCTTGGCAAAACAACTCATTATGGGGCGAGCGTCATGTAATTTTGAATGCATAGACGAAGCTATGTGGGCTGAGTTCCTCCACTTCAGACGTAGCAGTTGAGGAGCTTCTCGTACTTCTCCTGCTTGGCCAAGATCTGCTTGGGCTCGCCAGCCTGCAGCGGGAACTGCTCCAGCTTGGCAAAGGTCACCTGACCACTGACAATCTTCTGGCCCAGCTCGCCCTTCCACAAGGCATAGCGCTCGTCCCTCCATGCTTGGAACGTGCCCTCCTCCTCGATCCTGCGTCGACGCAAGTGAGTGCCGTGTCATGCGTGTCACGTTATGTTATGGATTGGGCGAGGAGCTTCAGGGGTACCAGCAGTGTGGCCGATGAAGAGGTCCTCGAGGTCGCTCGACTCACGCCTGAGCTTGGCATCAAAGTTGAGTCCGCCGGGCTGGAGGCCGCCCTGCCTGAGCACCACCTGCATGGCCAGGGTGGTCTGCTTGACGTCCATGTTGGGCTGATCCGTGTCCCAGCCGAGCAGAGGGTCGCCGGTGTTGGCGTTGATGCTGCCCAGGAAGCTTTACGCCGATTCTGCATGTGTGTTCAAGGTACCAAGTAAGCCAAGCGCCATCCTGAGCCGCAGACGTTGAAGAAGAGTGGTTCGTGCTAGAAGGTGTGGCCGGCCAGGGTGCAGTGCTGGCCTCGATGTTCACCTTGTAGTCCTATAATCTCGTGAGTACACGCGAAGGTTTGATATTTGCAACGAGTTCCTTACAGCGCAATCGCTAGCTAGCTCTACCCAGGCCACTGCGGCGTCCGCGGCAGTAAAAACATTTTCCGGTCTTTTAAAAACAAAACGAAAAGTAAGAGAAATAACGAAAAGAAAGGCTTGTTCTCCTTGTCGGGCTAATGATCTTCTTCATCATCTTAGCGCTGTTGGGGTTGCTCCTGCCCCTTTGGGCCTTGTGGGTACGTGTTGCCAAAACCACCAGCGTGTGAGCTTTTGTTTATATTGATTAATATTATTGGTCAGGTGGGGCGGCTGGGGCGCGAGCTGGACCATGTGCCAGGGCCGCCCGGGCGCTGGTGGTTTGGCAACGCCACCCAACTGGCCCGCGACCCCCTCAACGTCATCTCCAACATTGCCCTCCAGTACGGCGGTACCGGACCATTTTCCTCGCGCACGGCACACACGCAACGCACATTGCACACAAGGCACGCACGCCACGCACGCACTACAAACCACAGCTACTACCGCTACGGTACAGGGGAGGAAGGCGTGTGCCGGTACCACTTCTTCAAGCAGCCGATCCTGCTGGTGTCGAATCCCACGTGGATCAAGTACGTGCTCAGCGACGCGAGCGACGACTTCGAGAAGGAGCGCGATCCCTTCCTCGCCAGCATCGTCGGCAACGGCCTCCTCGTGAGCCAAGGTAAGGAAACCGTTACGCTCCGGACCCGCATCACCGACACGACTAACTCTCTCTCTCTCTCTCTCTCTGTGTGTGTGTGTGTGTGTGTGCTTGACCTGGTGTGTGTGTGTGTGTGTGTGTGTTTCGCTTCCAGGGGCGTTCTGGAGCCGTCAGCGCCGGCTCATGGTACTGCACCGCCATTCGAGGGGCCAAGGGGTTGCTTCGCTCACGCAGATGAAGGGCTGCGGATGGCTAACTTGACGAACGACACCACTAGATGCCGGCGTTCTCGAGCAGCATGCTCAAGCGAAGCTTCGACGTGATCGTGGCCATCAGCGAGAAGGCCCTCGCTCGCTGGTCCGCCCTCCCGCAGATCGACGTGCGCACGGAAATGACCAAGGCATCGCTTTCTCGCTTTCCTCCCTCTTTTCCTTCTTTTCGTTTCACTATTTGGATCTCTGCCGCGCTGACACAGTCGACCATGGTCACAGTTCACGCTCGAGGTCATCTCGCAGGCCGCGTTCTCGCATCAGCTGAACCTCCTGTCAGACGCCGGGAACCGCCTCTCTCAGGTTGGCTCTCCGCCATTTGTTACTCTCCTCCTCGACCCCGAATCACGAATATGTCGTTTTATTATTATTCTTATTCTAAATAACTTGTGTTGCTGTTGGGACCTGCAGGCCATCACCGACGTATTCGACGAAACGGAGAAGCGTGTTTTCCAGCACCTGCCGTGGCACCTGCTCCCCTTTTCGCAAGGTGCGTGCGCGATTATCCTTGCCAGGCCCACCACTACTGTGGTCGTTCGTATGAGCGCTCATTGATTGCCATCGTCAACACATGTACACACGCTCGACAATCAACTGCCGACGACGACGACGACGACGACGCGGTCTTCATCATCTTCTTCTTCTGCGCAGGCGCCAAGCGGTTCAGGGAGGGGATGGAGTGCCAGCACAGCACCCTCATGGAGGTCATCCGGCAGAAGAAGGCCCTTCTCCTCCACGAGCGCGACGCCACCGAAAACGAAGACTCGGACGACGGCGACGACGATACCACGGCCACGAAGACGAAGAAGGAGTGGGACGTGCTTGACAGGTTGGTTACACACAGACGCCTCTTCTCTCTACGTCGACGCAACGCGTTCTCACAAGGCCGTGCCGTGGCTCAGGTTGATTCGAGCCACGGACGAAGAGACGGGCGAGCGCCTGAGCGACCAGCAGCTGCTCGACGAAGCCATGGCCATCCTACTCGCCGGCCACGGTACAGCTGCCCCCCCCCCAAAATCCTCACTCACTCTCTCTTTCCTCCCTGTCTGCGTTTCTATCTGCTCAATCACTTCCTCACCACCAGAGACCACGGCCAACACGATCGCGTTTGTGTTTTTCATGCTGTACGTTGACCCTTCGTGTCACACGAAGGGAGGCGAGGTGAGCTCGCCTCACTGACCATCTCACGTGGACCCCAAAACGCAGGGCCACATACCCGGAAGAGGAGGCCAAGGTGGTACGCGAGATCGAAGAGAAGCTGCCGGGCGGCATGCGACCAACCCTCGCCGCCATCAACGACGTACGCTTCCTTTCTTTATTCATTCTAAATAGCGCCTTTGACTTTTATCTCAGAAATGTGTTTCCTTTATGATTCATAATATATAATATAATAAATAATAAATAATAAATTCATTTAGCGCCTTGGTGGCTGATATCTAGATGATGTGTTTGTAGCTGGAAAGACTGGACTTGTTCGTGAAGGAGACCATGCGGCTGTTCCCCGCCGCCGCACAGCTGGCCGATCGGGTCACCCGCACGGCCACCACCATTGCCCGCTACCCCATCCCCGCTGGCGTACGCTACACCCTCTCTAGACCCCAATATAGTATATCTATAGTATATGAAAATATGTTGATATGGTGATATTGCAGGCGTATGTCGAGATCTGGCCCTACCAGTTGCACAGGGACCCGCGCCTGTGGAAAGATCCAGAGGTACGTTACCGACCACACAGCACACACGCACGTGCAGTAGTCCGCCGGTGCAAAATAGGTGCTCACCAGTGTTCGTCCATGGCCGTAGGCGTTCTGCCCGGATCGATTTCGGGAGGGGCCCGTGCACCGCTTCGCCTACCTCCCGTTCTCGCTGGGCACGCGCAGCTGCATCGGTGCGCAGCTGCTCATCTCTTTTTTAGAAAAGAAAAAGGTGTGCACTCACCTGCCGCTTCTGTGGCCTCTGTTGTGGAATGGACAGGGGAAAAGCTGGCCATGCTTGAGATCAAGGTCATCACGGTCATGGTACGTGCACCTGGGCACCCTGACCGCTACATGACATTGGGCAAAGCACCCCAGCATTATTGTGGTGATGGCGGCAACTGTTAATCACTGTCTGTGTGTTGAAAAGACACTGCAGCGGTATCGACCACGTATGGCAATTGGACACAAAACGCGACCAGTGCTCACTGTCACCTTGCGTGCGGAGGACGCCATCATGACCCTCAACCCACTGTGCGAGTGAAGTAAAGAGAATAACCTCTCGTATTTCAAATGCCTTAACTTTCTTTGAGACATGGTTTATGGATGGACCTCCGTCGTAAGAAGGTGGGCAGCCGAGTGTCGGGGGGCAATGTGGTCAGCTGATTCCTCAGCATGATAGGATGTATAGGCCTGCACCAAGCCCTCCTCCCAATGCTTGACCCACTGCTGTGTGTCGAAGAGTGCAGCAGTAATCCTGCACAAGACACAAAGGTCGTGAGAACACAACCTTTTCAGGCGCTACTCTTTGAAGGAAGGTTGAAGGAAAGGCACCTGCTTTGTTTGATCTTCTTGATCAAGGCATGCCTGGTCTTGGCATCAGATGCAAGCGCCACTGCCTTTGCCTTGTAGGCCTCCAGGCTGTCTACAATGAGGCCCTCCTCCTGGAGCCCCATTGCTGTCAGAACAGAGGCAGCATTCTTCTGCACCATGGGCGCCTGTTTCTGTCATGGGGGTAAGTTGGTGTCCCCTGGGCTGGACAGGACAGTGGCGGGATTGGTACATTGTAGAGAGTGATGACAGGAATGCCAGCCCACAGGGCATCCGCCGTGCTCATTAGGCCGCCTGTTAACAACAGCTCACCGCATCAGTAACGCGGTCCACAAAATGATAGCAGTGTGCAGGTGGCGCGGCGTACTGTGTTTGCGCGGATCCAGCACAATGTCCACCAGACGCCGCTTCTGAAGTAGATGCTTTTCCATGGGGAAGTGATCCGCAAACACGATCCTGTCAGGCGACACTCCCGCCTATGCTCGCCCCCTCCCGACAATAAGTTGTTTGATGGGGGAGACACCGCGAGTAGCGGTTAACGTACGTTGGCGGCGTGCAGCTTAAGGTACTGCTCGTTGGCCTTGGGACCCCAGCGCATGAGGAGCAGGTACGAGCCGTCGGCCTCCTTGAGAATCGCCATCCACGTGGCCCACAGCTCGGGGTCGATCTTCCACAGTTGACTGAAGCAGCCAAACACCACCGCATCGGCGGGGATGTTGAAGCTCGCCCGAAGGTTCGCCCTTCGATCGGCTTCGTCCTTGGGCCGGCGCAGAAGCTTCGGGTACAGCTCCTTGTGGCTGCTCACGTAGTAGCTACATTTGCATGTACATGTGTGTGTGTGTTGTGAGTGCAGAAAAAGCGGTCACTATCGAAGAAGAAAAGCCAAGAGAAAGAGAAAAGAAAACCTGTTGGGCATGGTGATCAGCTTCTCGGTAAAGTGGTCGGCCGAAGAGGGCGGGGCTACCACGGGATCGACCACGATGTACTGGTGGAAATGCGAGCCTGTGATTGGATTTTTTCATGTGAGAGATTGTTAGTGTGCGCGACACATGCAGGCGCGGAGGAGCACGGCACGAACCGGTGGTGGCGGGCCAGCCGAGGAAGGAGATCTGAATGGGGGCTGGCTGCACGGCAAAGAGCGAATGGAATTGGGGGACTCCATAGCCGTCCAGGTCGACCAGGATGTCCAGCTTGTCCGTCTCGTACATCTGCGCCGCCAGGCCCGCCACTGGACCCCACCAACCCCCCCAACCGGTAAGAACCGGTTACAATGAGATCATATTTTGGCAGTCCAGGACTGAGGGCACGTACGAGAAACGCGGGCGGGGTCGAACACGACATCGGCGCCAGCAAGGGTGCGGTTGTAGGTCAGCGAGCCTGCGGCCGGGGTCAGCGGGTAGGCGTAGACCTCGAACTTGGACCGGTCGTGCAACGCCAGAACGCCAGCAACCGATTGGCCAACTACACAACGTTGAATGTCAGAAACAGTGGGGTGCTATCAAGCACCGTGGTTGGGAGGAAACCTGAAGTGTCACCGAACTGAGCCGAGACATAGCCCACTCTGATCTTCTTGTTGCGGCGCTACATACATAAAAATGTGAGCAATGCTAACCCAACGAGAGCGCACATTCCAGGAATTGCAGCCACAAGATGAGGCCAGGAGGTCACCGAGTACCTCTGTGGGATCGTGCTCGTAGGGCAGTTGACCGTGGCGCAGGGCGTCGGCCGCGTAGCCCGCCGAGAAGGCCCTGGCGACCTTCAGCAGTTCTCTCGGCCGGAGGAACCCAAGGGCCATCTCCGGGGTGATCCCGGTATGGGGCACGCCCACCGGGCCTGTGGGCCCGCCGGCGGGCCGGTAGACGCCCCGGAGCTCGCTGTCCACAAAGTCGTGCAGCCGACCCAACTGGCCACCACCATCAAGCCCGGATGGTGAGCACCGGTGGTGATATTTATCTGCATAGAAGCAGGTGCAGAGATATTTACTATCTAGCTACGTACCATCTGCTCGTAGGTGTGGCCCCACATGCATGACGACTGCAGCCAATCCAAGAGGAAGTAGTAGGCGGTCGGGTCGTTGGGCGCCACCTCGTAGGCGATCGACAATTCCTGGTGGTGACTCATGCCGCACGCACAACCCACATGACACGCGCACGACACACGGCACGTGAGAAATTCAAAGTCAAGGGGGTGGCGCATGACGGAGGAACCAGGAAAGGAGGAGGACCGACCTCAAAAGCCTGCTCCGGCTGACCGAGGAGGTTATACCAGCGCGCAGCCGCCATGCGGTATTCCACCAGCGTACGGTTGAGCGCGATGGCCTTTTGCAGGGCCTCCGTTGCGCTCTCCCTTTCATACGACCACGACGTCAGCTGACGTTGAGGGGCGGATCCTTCTCGAGCGAGATAGAGCCGAGGTCCGTACCTGAAGCTCTCCAGGTCGGACTTGTCTTGGGTGGTCTCAATCAGCTCTGCCACACGACTGCTCATATATATATATATTTGATTAGAAGATGGTGAAGGTGGTGGTGATGGCAGTAAATACAGCGAGGGTGATGGTGGGAGGGGTTCTCGACCTGAGCATGTTAAAGTGGCGGAAGTGGACGTTGCTGGAGCGCGAGTGCTTGGCGAGGACCTTGGCGTAGGTCTCCTCGGCCTGGCCGGGCTTGCCCATCTCCACGAACACGTCGCCGATGGCCATCTGCACCTCCGCAATCTCCTCCGGCGGGGTCGTGATCGTGAGCCTGACCAAGTCCATCGCTCGGAAGAAGCACGACATCGCCGCGTCCAGACGGTTCCTCGCGAACTGCTCCTCGCCCGTCTTCCTGCGCGGTGTGTGAGAGCGTACGTGCGGTGTGTGCCAGGTGTGTCGTGTGCCGTGTTGGTGGCTGTTGGAGTGTGTGCGTACTTGAGATCGTGGAAGTCGTTGACGTTCTTGGCGGGGCACGGAGGTGGGCCCTGAGGCTTCTTGGCCGCGCCAGGGTCGGGGAACTTGGTGGTGCCGGGTTGTGGTGGGGCAGCACCGCCTCCGCTGCCGGCGCGGTTGGGCACCACGAGCGGCCGCCTGTGGGAAGCCGCAGCTGCGCATGCAGCCCAGCACAAGCAGAGGAGCACCAGCACAAGCACCACACAACCTCCGCCAGTGGGCCGCATCATCTTCTTCACCTCCTTCTCCTTCTCCTTCTTCACACTTGGCCTGGCCTCGTGGTGGTGACCTGGCGCTTCCCTAAATGGAGGTTGACACGCGACCACCAATCAAGCCGGGAATTATCCCAGCATTCTTGTTTGTCGCTGCTGACGTCACCTACGACACCGGGTCAGCCTTGTGCGAGGCGGATGGAGCAGGCCTCGATCCGTCGTCGGGCCAATTTGACGGCGTCGGGGCCGACACCAGTGGGGGCCTGGAGTGCAGCCGTGCGTGCGGCGTCATAAAGCCCCGATCGGGCATCGAAGAAGCCCAGCCACTCGTAGACGCGGCCCTCGCGCTTGCCCGTCCCACCGCACTCCCCGCAATCCTTCCCGCCCTTCGCCTTCGCCTTCTGCTTGCCTCCTTTGCGTGGCCCGGAAGGCTGTTTCGCCTTGCATGCCTTGCCTGTGTCGTGTTGTGTTGTGTTTTTGTGTGCCATGCGTGTCGTGTGTCGTGTGTGTCATGCGTGTCGTGCGTGTWCGATGAATGGAGTGGATGAGTGCGTACAGGCGAGGGTCTTAGAGCTGTAGAGGAGGCGCAGGGTGTCGGTGGAGGTGAAGATGGCTGAGTCGATCAGTTCGCTCAGTTGGTTGACCTTCCGTATGTAGTCCGGTATCTCGGCCTCCTCCGTCTCCCACTGAGGCTCCAGGTGCTTGACGAGAGCCTTGAGGAAGGCCCGGTGCCGGGGCGCCGTGGTGGCCAGGTCCCACACCAGATGGAACCCATACTTCCAGTTCACCTGCCCCGCGTAGCACCCGACACAGTGTTAACTGATGGTGTGTCGTGTGTCGTGTGTGTTGTGCGTGTCGTGCGTGTCGTGTGTGTGTCGTGTGCGTGTCGTGCGTGCCTCGGGGCGGGGAGAAAAGGAGAACGGTCCGCTGGCTCCGCTCACAGAGAGAGTGACCCCGTCGGGAGGGCGCTGATCATCCGCCGATTCGCTTGGGCCCGCGCCAAAGAAATCGGAAAAGACCTGAACGATGGCCCTCATAGCTAGGAGTGTCAACAATGGGCTCGAGTCACGCAGTGGCCTCAGGCTATGCGCGATCGGTTCGTAGTACCCGGGTAAAGAAAGGGAGGAAGAGGTGCAGCACGTCGCTGAGCGATGGCCGCGGCTGATGATCGTCGGCGAAGCTGCACTTGATGTCCAGATCGAAGTAGAGGCGGTAGCGCGGACTCGTTCGCCGCTCGATCAGGCAGAGCTCCTCTGGGGATCGATTGATTATAAATAGCTATCAGTTATCAGTTATCAGTTTTACGATAGAAAATAGTTATTAAAATAGAGAATAGGACGGGAGAGGGTACCGCCGCGCAGGTAGGCCTTGGCGTACTCGCTCAGCAGCTCGGCCTCGCGATCGGCGGGGATGCAGTACTCGGGCTTGTCGCCGAACGTCCACCACAGGTGCGTGCTGGCCTCCGATGAGGCCGCCCCTTGCTCCTTATCGAACACTGCAATCACGGTAATGCAACCGCACCATTACCGTGTGAGAGACACACGCACCACCGCACACGCATGAACTCGCGCCACCACGGCACCTTTCTTTGATCGGCTGCCGCTCAGCGGAGTCTTGAGCGAGGCCTCGGCCAGCCAGGCCTGGAAGTCGGCGAACCCCGTGTCGATGTCGTCCCACGATAGCGTCGACTCGGCGGTGGCGGTGGCGGTGGCGGTGACCTCCCAGGCCATGAGCTGCGCGACGAACGAGCGGTTGGGGCGCACCACTGATCGCGGGCGCGTTCGATGAAGGCGAGGGCCTCGTCCTCGACGATCGGGAACAGGCTCTCCGACAGCCGATCCTCGAGTGGCACCCGCTTGTAGGCCTACATTCCACATTGGCATATTTCGCATTCCATCAAGCAGAGAAGCCAGGGCCGGAGAACAGGCGAGTTGGCCGGTGGTGGTACGTACGGTGAGCGAGTCGAGGTACTTGCAGTGGCGCGGCTTAGGCCACTCCTTGGCGACGTTGAGCACATGCGTGATCCCGAGCCTGTCGTGTGCGTGTGTGTGTGTGTGCCGTGTTTGTTTTTTTGTAGAGGCCTGCACGAGGGAGGGGACGTGTACGCCTGGAGCTGAGCCTCGTCTTCGGCATCGCGAGCCGAGCCCAGGTAGAGGAACCCCGGCACCACCTCTGACACCCCGTGCGGCAGCTTCTCCCACTACTCGGCGCACACCACCAACACGTTAGAGAGCCTGAAATCGACTTTTCTCGTATGGGGGCATGGTCGACCTTCTTGTTCTTCTTGCGCTCTCGGGCGGATGCAGCGGGAGGCTCCTCTTCTTCTTCGTCGGCCGGGTGGCCGTCGTCGTCTTCTTGCCCGCAACCATCGGGCGACGGCGTCGGCGCCTGAGGTGCCAGGCACCAGCGGCCCTGGTGCACGCGCAGCACTCCGCGGCTCACGAGGCCCTTCAGCGCCGCACCCAGCGCACGCTCGTCCACTCGCACACGCGCCTGGCCCTCGTCGTCTTCTTCCACATCTTCTTCTTCTTGACCTACAGCAGCCCCCGACGAGCCGGCGTTGAGCTTCTCCAGGAGTTGGCGCTTGTCTAAGCCAACGCTACCGCCGCCTTGTCCCTTCTTCCGGTTCTTCTTTTTCTTGTCCTGTTCAGCAGAGGCGGTGCTCTCCTTCCGGAACAGCTCCAGCAGGGCCGCCTCGATCGCTTTTCGCCTGCCACCACCGCCCCCCTGCCTCCCTGCCTCGCCCTCCATCGATTTATTGAACGCTTGCCTCACTAAATTCGAATTTATTGACTGTACCGCTGCTTTTCGGTAAGCGGAATGCTATAATTAAATAATTGTTTTCATTGGGAATTATTGTTTTTCGTAACGCCATCTGCGTAAATGTAAATTAACTGTACAATATGTAGCAGCTGTCTTCTCCTTCCCCTCTCTCCTCTCTCTCTCTCTCTCTCTCTCTCTTATTTACATCTTTTTCTCCATTTGAATCGTTGGCCACGGCATCGCGATGTGGCCTTCGGTCGTTGATTTGGGGGGGGGGGCATCAGCACCGCCAGCCGCGGACTGTGAGGCCCAGGATGCACGCACAGTGGTCGCAGCGGCACAGATCGGGTTTGGCGGCACCGGCCGTGCGCCAGCCCTCGGTCACGTCCTCGACTTCGATCACGCCCTGGTCGAGAAGCAAGCGCATCGAATGCTGACGCCTTCCGCCCTCGGCCTCTTCGTCGTCCTCGAAATAGCTGCCCACGCGGACCGCCACCGCCGTGCTCTGTTGGGTGACGTCGAGGCGCTTGAACCGACCGAGCGTAGCGGCGTCATTCTGGATCATCTTGATCTGCTGCTCGTCATCGGTGGTGGAACCCTGGGCCGCCTTGTTGAGGGCCTTCTTGAAGGCGCGACGGATCATGCCGAAGAGCCTCACCAGCGGACGGGTGGCCTTGACGAATGAGCCAAGATGAGCATCGGATTGCTCGAGGTGCGACGGGTGGTCGGCCGAGAGGGTGGTCGAGTGGCGGCGCGGGATGGGCTCGGGCTGGCCTTCGCCCTCCTGGCCCGACGCGTAGATGGTGGCCGAGTGGCCGTTGGCGAAGGCGACGGAGAAGGTGTTGGCCCCGAGCGTGAGGGCGCGGCCGATGGGCACGCGGTACGTGCAGCGCCCGTTGACGCCGTTCTGGCACAGCAGGCCCGACGTGAAGCCCTCCCACTTGGTCATCACGCACGACGCCTTCGACGCGTAGGTGGACGAGGTGGTGGTCGCGTTGCTGGCGTCGCGCTCATCGTTGTCGTTGTCGACGACGGTTGTGGCGTCGGTATCATCGTTGTCGCCCATGAGGGAGTACTTGGCTAGGACCGGGCCCGCCTCGTTGGTCGCCGCTACTGTTGAGTCCAGGGCGTAGCTCGTAGTCAGGGCCAACAAGACGAAGGCCAGGACGAGGGGAAGCGTGAACCGCGCCATGGTGACGGTGCTGGGCGTTGTGACGAGGCCGATGTGCTGGTGAGTTGTTGTTTGTTGCAGAGAAGTTCTCGGGTGGTGTTGTAGTTTCAAAACAATACAGGTGTAGGTGAACGAGGTCCGGGGAAGTGAACGTTGAGTTGGTTTTGTGTACTAGTTGTGCTGGGGGACAAAGAACCCCCTACAGGTGTAGCGGAACTTGCGGTGGTGATGATTGGTTGGAACACAAGGAGAGCTAATTGGCGCAACCCCTAATTTTTCCCAGTTGTGGCGAACGGCACTTCATTCCCGCCCCTGGAGACGGTCTCCCCAAGCCCACCCTCGCCTTGGCTACGCGTAGCCAAGGGAGTCGGCGGTTCGGAGACTGGGGGAGGCAAATGAGCTTGTGAATTGGGAGAAGACCAAAAGAGGAGTGGATAGGCTGCAGGCTCAGTCATGTACTGTAGTGAGATGATTGGTGATCTTCTGGTGGCTGATGTTCTCTTCATATGCAAACTGAATCCCATAAGTGAGTCTCTCCTGCCCAACCCAAAGGCTGTGTTGCAATCATTTAGTGATTCCAGGTTGCTGCACCACACCTGCAGGACACAACACAACACAACACAACACAAATACACCATTTGTGTGCCCTTGAGTGGGTGGTGAGCACTGCCATCACTGATCAATAAACCACCATGCAAACCATCATGTGTGCATATGTGGTGGTTTGGTGTGTCCTGCACCACCATGTACACATTTGCAGTCATTTTCACTGCTGAATTTCCCCATATTTCCTTGGACTTTTCTTTGTTTTTTCTTTGTTGTTTTATGTGGGGTTTGTCAGATCAGTGCCATTCTTCTCACTTGTCTTACAGAATGGAGTCTATCAAGTTTGCCCAGATAAAGACAGAGTTGAAGGCTCATAGGCACCTCTTGCACACTCCAACTTCACCAAGCACAACAGTCTGTGTGTAACATGGGTACTGCACCTTTTTCATCACATATGTGTATGCAATGCCATTGCTGAGCATTGTCTGAGTATGAGGTATGTTCTTGTGCAAGGATGCCAATGTTGTGGTCTTCATTGGAAGGCTTCCACCTTCCCTGTGCCCTCTGTCAAATGGCATGATTATGTCTATCTGGGAAAGGTGCTTTCTGAGCTGTGTATGCTTTGCACATGAAAATAAACAGCTATAGACTGCAACTCACAAAATTTGATGGTGTGAGTCTACAGCCTTTGATATGCATATGTGATCACTTTCCTGGAAAGAAAAATCAGTTTTAACTTAACCTATGTTCACCTCTTGGCAGAGGGCACCCAACCCAACCAGCCTGACCAGACCAGACCCAACCTAACCCAACCTAACCCAACCCACCACCACCTGACCTGTCAATGCTGACTGTGGATCCAGCCCCTGGTTTCAAGAACATGAGCCAAACTGGCAAGAGAAATGGTCACAGGAGGCCAGATGACGGCGGGCGGTGGGGCTGTTTCCGTTTCGCCGTTAACGATAAAAAAGGAGAAAATAAGGAGAACTGTCTGAGTCAAGCCCTGGCTTTGTTTTCCATCTTTGCTGTAGCACGCACACATGGAATCGTCGGTCGCAGCTCAGGGCGAGGTTGAGATGGATTTCATTGATCTCCGCAGTGACACCGTCACCTGGCCCACGCGCGAGATGCGCCAGGCCATGGCCTCGGCTCCTGTGGGCGACGACGTCTATGTCGAGGGTGCGACATCTTTTGCTTCTCGGAGGGCAATCGCCTATTTTTATTTTATATTATATTATATTTTGACAACATGCATTTCTCATGTTATTGCCCTTATCATTGTTATTAAAATGCAAAATAATAGTCACTATCAAAAACTCATACCGGTGGTTTTAGATCCCACGGTGCTGCAGCTCGAGGCCGAGGCGGCGCGCATGCTGGGCAAGGAGGCCGGCATCTTCCTCTCTTCCGGCACCCAAGGCACACAGCGGCTCCTTTTCCCCCTTCTCGCCATCTCTGGGTTATGAACCTTTGTCCTGACCTTTTGTCCTGACGCGTCGTCCCGTACGCGCACCACACACACCGCGTGCAGGCAACCTGATCGCGTTCCTGGTCCACTGCAAGCGCGGCGATGAGGCGATCATGGGCGACATGTCCCACACCTTCTACTACGAAGGTACGGCCGCCGCCGCTTCCGCTTCCCCTCTCCACAGCGCGGGTGGCACTCACACTTGCATGCGTCTCGTGCACGTGTCGTTGGTTGTTGGTCGTTGGTCGTGTATCGTGTGCGTTTTGTGTTGTGTCACAGCCGGCGGTTGTGCGGCGGTTGCGGGTGTGATGCCCCACACGGTGCCCACCCAGCCCGATGGCACGCTCCGCCTGGAGGCACGTCTCCTCTTTCCCTTTCTCTCTTTTCCAATCTGCCGTTTCTGGGTCTGACCGGACCTGATGGCATCGTCTACGCGGGATGGCTGGCGGTGGTGGTGACTGGTCGAGCAGGACATCGAGGCGGCCATCCGCGGTGACGATGTGCACTACCCCATCACCAGCCTCGTCTGTCTCGAGAACACCCAGAACAAGACCGGCGGTTCCCTCCCCCCTCCCAATTCTCCGTCTATCGTGTGTGCCCTGTGTCGTGGTTGGCGCTGTGTGTTGTTGGTCGTGTCGTTGGTCGTGTCGTGTGTCATGTGTGTCGTGTGTCTGATGGTGACCCTGCGTTCCTGTGCTGCACCGGTACCAGCCAAGGCCCTCTCGGTCGAGTACACCAACGCGGTGGCCGAGCTGGCCCATCGCCGCGGCCTCAAGCTGCACATCGACGGCGCGCGCATCTTCAACGCCGCCGCCGCACTCAAGGTGCGCGCTCCCGATCGCTCCGCCGACACCCAGCGAACCGACCAGCTGACACCGTTGGTTGTTGGCGCGTGTTGCATGTGTCTTGTGTCGTGGTGTTGCATGTGCGTCGCGTCGCGTTGCGTTTCTGTTGCGTGTTGCACCAGGTGCCAGTGAGCGAGCTGACGGCGGGAGCGGACAGCGTGACGTTCTGCCTCTCGAAGGGCCTCTGCGCGCCCGTCGGCTCGGTGCTCGTCGGCTCCAAGGACTTCATCGCTCAGGCCCGCCGCGCCCGCAAGATGCTCGGCGGTACGCCCGCGGTCCTTTTCCCGGGGGGGGGGCTGGTGGCGGTGATGGCGATTTTTAAATTGCTAAATTCCTGATCTCTTTGTCGCACCAGGCGGCATGCGCCAGGCCGGCGTGCTCGCTGCGGCTGGCCTGATTTCCCTCAACAAGATGACCAAGCGGTATATTAACCCATATATGCTTTTTTTCTATTATTATTGGCTGGTGGCTGATGAGCTTTCTCACCCCGCAGGTTGCACGAGGATCACGAGCACGCGGCGCAGCTGGCCAAGGCCTTCGCGGCGCTGGCCCCGGCAGTGGAGGTGGTGAGCTGCGAYACCAACTTTGTCATCATCCACCTCAACTCCCCCAAGTACGTGCCTCAACGTTGAACTTTTCTTGGCTCGCAAGTTCCACGTCTGATCTGATCTGGTGGTGGTCACTCACTCACCCCCTCAACGTTAAGGTTTGCGACCCCGGCGGACTTCATCAAGGCCTTGTGGGAACAGCACAAGGTGCGGCTGGGCAGCCCCTACCCGAGCGGCCACCTCCGCCTGGTGATGCACTACTACATCACCGACGCCGCCGTGGCCCACATCGCCAGCGCCTTCCAGCAGCTCCTCGCCTGATCACCCCCGTCCCAGCACCATCGCCACCGTCATCATGGCTGAAACAAGAGAAACCACCCTTCCTCTTCATCTTTTTGCACACCACCACCCGGTGGTTGAGGTAATGTTGATTGATTGGTGGTTGGTGATGGGCTGTACATCTCCTTCCCCTTACCAGGGCCAAAAAATGATGGTGATGGTGATGGTGATGATGGTGGTGGTTGTTGTGGCTCAGTGGTGGGCCTCCTTGAGCTGGGCCTCGAGTTGGGCGTTGCGCTGCTCGACCTCGGCGATGCTCTTCAGGAGGATCGTGATCCGGTAGGCATTGCCCGCACTCTCCTTCTCCAGGTTCTTCAGGGCCTCCTGCGCCTGTGTTGCGTGTCGCGTCAAGTGACCGATGCCGTGAGGAAAAACGACATTGTGTGTGTCGTGTCGTTGGTGTCGTGTCGTGTCGTGTGCGTCTGAGACAGCTGTAGCGGAGGGACAGGTACCGCATCTCGTTCCTTGAGGGCGGCCTCGGCCTGCTTCGTCTCCGCCTCGAGCGTCGCCTCCAAATGCTTCAGCTGTACACACCAAGGCCAGAGCCCCCAACCACCACCACCACACCGCCCTACCCGTCAGCACAGCTCCAACGACCGTTTACCTTTGAGACGAGAGCTCTCCCACACCCGCAGAGCCTGCACGCAGCTCGTTGCGTGTCGTGTGCGTGTGTTGTGTCGTGTGTGTGGTCCACCGGACGAACCTTCTCGAGGAGGTCCTTCTGGTACTCGGCGACGTCGGCCCCGGCCTTCGGCGCGGCACCTCCCGGCGTGGTCTCTACGCGCACATTGCCCCCCCCCCCAATTCGAACAGAAAAAACACTTTCGCTGATCAAAGCCAAAACCAAAGCCAAAGCCAAAGCCAAAGCAGCAAGCGAGAGGCGCGGCCCACGCTACACGGTCGATTGGGGGGGGGGGGTTACCGTTGAGGCCCTTCTCGAGGAACTCAACGCGCTTGGCGAGGAGCTTGATCTGCTCCTCGGCCAGGGCGGCCCTTCGCTCAAACTGCTCGAACTCCTCCTTAGCTCTTGATGCTGCCATCGCTCGTGCACTGCTGCTGCTGCTGCTCTTGCTCTGCTGTTGGCTCTGAACTCCCCCCTCGGGCCCTTCGCTTTTCGTTTCGCGAGTTGTGTGGTTGGTGTAGGAAAAGGCCATTAAATCACCAGGAAAATATTGAGGAAAAAACTCACCAATAAAGAAAAAGAAGAGAAATAATGGGGTGCCCACCCACAAGACATGAAGCAGGCGGCCGAGCGGGTGGAGCGGCATCGGGAACGGATGGGCGGGCACTACGTGGCGCCCGACGTGCTACGTGACTGCGCTCTGTTGCAGTGCTCCTCGCGTCCTCGCATGGTGGTAGGTACGCTCTCGCCCCTCCAGAATAAAGAAATAAAGACAGTAATACATGGCTGGTCGTGCCGTGGGGGCAGACGTACCAGGGACGCTCCATGGTGGTGGCCGATGACGTCATGCTGCCCGACGCGGCGCTCGAGGCTCTCAGCGCGTACGCCGCCCACTACCCAATATCATTTTATTTTATTTTATTTTATTTTTTGATATATTAAATTTTTGTATTAAAAAAAAAATAACAAATAGGGTGTGCGATCGGTTCCTGGAGCGGCTGGCGCAGGACGTGGCCCGGCACAAGGCTCTCACGCTCCCGCCCAACGTACGTTGTCCTCATGGCGCGTTGAGGTGCGCCGAGCCTAATGGCAGTGGTCCGTCAATACGCACGACACAGGCGAAGCAGAATCTGCGCATCAAGTCCAGCGACGTGCGGGCCACCCTGCGCCAAGTGCCTGCCTACCATTTCCTTCAGCGTATTGGCACCTTTCCTCTCTCTCTCTTCTCCCTGTCGGCGCTTGACATGAGGGCGGCTGGGTCTCACATCCCTGCCCCAATCCCAAGCGCCGGACGCCGACCTGAGCGAAACCACCGCCGGCGAGCCAGCGGAGGCCACCGCACCACCCAAGTCCGTGGCTAACGCTGAAGTGGTCGCCATTATCACTCACTCACGACAAACGCGTCTGTTTGTTTTGTTGTGTGGGTGCAGGAGACACGCAGCAACAATAGCGCACCAGCGGAGAGACCCGCCAGCGGCGCAGGTGGTGGCGATGCAGGACGCCTTTCTGTTGGGCGATGATGAAGAAGAAGATGGTGGTGGCGAACCATGATGAAAAGAAGCACTTCGAGCCGAACCGCCGGCGGCAACCATGTCGCCCGATGCCATCGGCAGGACCATCTTCTCCCTTGGCCCACGTGTCGCAGCGCCAGAGGACCTCTACAACGAATGAGGTCGAGGGGCAGAAGAAGTAGCAGAAAGGGACTTCAAGCCGTTCGGCGGCACATAGGGTTCAGAGAAGAGGAGGAGGCACTGCGACTCATAGTCTACTTGAACATCAAAACCACTGTTAGGAAGCACCGTTGGACCATAGAACCCCCCAAAGAACTGTGGTGTGAGGAGGCCAAAAGTTTACTGCTCGCTGCGTCAGATTCCGCTACGGCGGCCGCCTTCCAGGTGGAGAGCTGAGCCCGACTTCCTCTTCACCAGCTTGGGCCTGGAAGACGAGGACGACGAGGAAGAGAGCGATGGTGAGGCCGACGAATCTGATCCCAGCACGGACAGGGAGGAGGCGGCGGCTGCGGCTGCGGCAGATGAGGAAGACGGCGAAGGCGACGAAGAGGCGGACGAGAACGAGGAGGGAGAGAACGAAGACGACAGGCAGGTGACCGAGGCCAGCGCCGGCGCAAAGGCCGGCAGCGACTCGATGTCCTCCACCTTGTCTCTCCTGTCGCCTCCGCCGCCGCCCCCTCGTTGTCCTTGGTGGCGTACTTGCGCGACCGGTCCTTGCTGTTGCTGCTGCTACTACTACTATTGCTGCTGCTGCTGTCCGACGTCTCGCTCGATCCTCGCCCTTCCCTGCTGCTGTCTCCGTACCTCCTACTCGCCTCTCCCCGCCCCTTGTCCTCCTTGTCCCTCCTGCTGCTCTCAACGACACGACAAGACACGCCCCATGGTAAGTGCGACGCGACGCGACACGACACGACACGACCAACGACACGACACGACCAACGATACGACACGACCAACGACACGACACACGTGGAAAGAAAGGAAAGGTACCTATCGCCGCTGGTGCCGGTGCTGCTGTAGGGCTCCTTGGGGCTGAGCTGAGGCTTGCGATAGACATCGCCCTTGGTGCCGCTGCTGCTGCTGCTGCTCGAACTGCTGCTGCTGGGCTTGAGCCGGTCCGAGCGCCCGTCGCCCCCGACGAGGCTGAGCGAGGACGACACGGCGTTGCTCCGCTCGCGCTCCTTGCCCGGACCACGCGTCGGCCGGCGGTCGCGCTTGGCGCCCTCGCGCAGCACCAGCAGCGACTCGCCGCACAGCGCGCAGAACCGCTTCTCGTTGTGGCTCAGCTGCTCCTTGCCGTACTTATCGCACTCCTCGTTCTCGCACCGGTAGGCAAACTCCTTCTCCCGCTCGCCGCCGCCGCTTCGTCCGCCGCTGCCGCTGTCGCGATCTCCGCGGTCGCCGCGGTCGCGGTCCCTGTCCCTATCGCGGTCGCCGCGGTCGCGGTCGCGATCGCGGTCCTTGTCGCCGCGGTCCTTGTCACTGCGGTCGCTCCGCGTGCTACGGCTGTCGTCGCYGCGGCCGCTGTCGCGGTCGCGCCCGGAGCTGAAGCTGGTCAGGCGGSCGTTGCCGCCGCTTTTTTTGYTGTTGGCGCGATCGTCGTCGTCGCGGGCGCTGCCGCTGCCGCTGCCACTCATGGAGKTKTCGCGGTCGCGGTCGTTATCGCGGTCRCGGTCACGGTCGTCGTCGCGGTCGCCGTCGAAGCGGAAYTTGGTGCGCTCGCGCATGGCCTTCTGCTGGAGCTCCTTCTCCTTCTTCCGTCGGTCCTCGTACAGGCTCAGCCGCGCCCGGTTGCACAGCCCCGCGATCTGGCATAKTTGGAATRTTTYGRAGTGYCACCYACTKASTCGCCGGCCAACAMTGGTATTTCAATTATGCAKAAGTAGGAGAGAGGTACCTCGGTGGAGGAGGTGAGATCRCTGGCCATGCGGCCGTTTTTGTCGGTCAGGTCGGCGTAGGCGCCCTTCTCCAGCAGCAGCTGCACGCAGCTCAGCTGTCCCCAGTAGGCCGCCTGACATGGCACAACACCACACACACACACACACCAAATTCGTGTGAGAAGAATGTGAAGAAGCTCGGGCGCGGGGTSGGTGTGTCTACGTAGTGGAGCGGGGTCTGGTTCTCGTCGTCGCAGATGTTGATCTGGGCGCCGAGTTCGAGRAGCATCTTCAGGCAGTCGAGCTGGCCGGCGTTGGCGGCGCAGTGGGCCGGCGACACCGAGTACTCGCCCTGCATGTTGGCGTCGGCCCCCTTGTCCAGCARCTCCTCCACGCAGTCCTTCCGCCCCTCGTGCGCCGCCCAATGCAGGGCCGACCTGCACCGCACAGCAACACAYGACACACGACACACGACACACGACACACGACACACGACACACGACAAAGAKAGYTCACGCAAACRGRCGTGAGTGGGCGTGGATAGGAAGATTGATGGGTAAGGAAGAGACGAGAGAAAGTGGAGGTGGACGACGAAGAAGAGGAACGGGAAAAGAAGGAGGAACGGGCGGTGGGGGGGGGATTGGCTGGTACCATCCCATGTCGCCCACGTAGTGAACGCTGGCGCCGTTTTCCAGGAGGGTCAACATCTCGTCGTAGTTCCCCTCCTCGGCCGCCCGAAGCAGGTCCTCGTCCACATTGGCCATTTCTTCCCTTCTGGATTGTTGTTGTTGTTGTTTTCTTCTTCTGTTCTGGCCCACGCGGTTGTATGTTGGCCTTGTGGCTTCCTTACAAGGAAGGCGTGCTCCCATTTGAGGTCAGCAGGTCGAAGGGAAGAGGAAAAAGAAAAGAAAATGCGAAAAGAAAAGGGCAGGGAACGAGCAGAGCAGGGAGGAAGTGTAGTGGTATGATAGCAAAAAACAAAAGGGGTTACATGTAAACACTGTCTGCGCGGCTATGCGCTCAGCTCTTGATCCTGATCGTGAACACGCCTGTAACACCACAACACCAACCACCCAGACAGGACTAACTGAGTGACTGTATGGGCAATGGCAATGAAGCTTCGCGGCGAAAGGGCAGAGAAGGTGGGATGGGAGCGAGATGCGGCGCGCGTAGCGTACACGTGGGCGGCGAAGGGAACTCGGCGGTGACTGCCGAAGCGAGTCCCAGACTGGAGAGCGCGCCGCGGATGACTCCGCACGGAAACACCACGTAGTTGGACAGGACATCTGTTGTGCGTGTGCGGTGGTGCGTGTGCCATGCGTGTGCCGTGGTGTGCGTGCGTGCGGTTGTGCGTGTGAGTTGCGGTGGATGCACGATCGAGCAAAAGGCCTTTGAGAGGCAGCCCAGAAGGGTTGGCGCACCTTTGGAGACCTTGGCGGAGAAGTGCTTGAGCCAGCGGAAGTTGGTGTCGTAGAGCACGTACACGCCCTGGTGGTGGTATCAAGTGGTCAGCGGTTACGGGCACTCACCCACGCACAGCGGCAGCACAAGACACACGGGCACGCACGCACAGGCACCGTGCAAACAACGGGTGTGAGCGTGAGCGCGTACTCGGTGGTTGGTGCGCAGGTTGTCGATGTTTTTGTTGTACATGGCCGACCAGAAGTCCTTGCACAGGAACTTGATCAACTCGAGGTGGTCCTTGAAGCGCGGCTTGTCCTTGGCAATCCTGCAATCCAGCATTTAGAGGGTTGGGGGGGGGGCACAAAAAAAACAACAGAAGAAGAGAAGGGCGTGGCACTACACACACCTTTCGGCGAGGCGTTGGCCGACGCGGAAGCCCAGCTGCTCCAGGGTCTGGAACACCTGGTCGTTGGACTTCGATGATCGGACGATGTAGTCCACCATCTCCATGTACAAAAAATCGTAGCAGCTCACATCCACCTGCTTCTCCGCCGCAGTCGTGCTTGTGGTGACCGACATCGAACACAGGCCAACGAGGCTGGGCGGCGCAGTGAATTATTATTCAAAAATATGTGTAACTATCTATCGATTTATTACGCTTTCCATTTTCTTTTTTATTTCTTTTGCTGACGGGAAAGAAAAAAGAACGAGCAGCATCACCGGCGTTGGCATTTTCCGTTGGGCAAAGGCTTGCTGCATCTCTGATCGACCGCTACACGAATTACAAGAGATGGAACGCAACGCGGCCGTGAGGAAGGGCAAGAGGAGGAGCAATCCGTCGGCCCCCGATGCCTCCACCCCCACCACGGGCGGCAGCCGGAAGCGAACCGCGCGCCCTGATGGAGATGAGCAGGAAATCACCTCCCCGCAGAAGGCGGCGGAGAAGAAGACGAGCGAGCACAAGGAGGGCGAGGAGGAGACGGAAGACAACCTTCAGTACGAGGATCCGTTCCCCGATTCGTCGGAAGATGAGGATATTGAGGAGGAAGATGAGATGGTGGAGGAGGGCCGCGAATTGGAGGAGGGTCTGGAGGAGGAAGATGAAGAAGAGGGCACCATTCGAGAGGGCGGATTCGAGCTGGTGGATGAGGACGATGAGGAGGAGGAAGATGACAAGCCCAAGAAGGTGTGGCGGCCAGACGTCAACCAATTGGGTGCCGATGAGGTGCTCGACTACGACAGCACCACGTACGACATGATGCATCCGCTCAACGTCGAGTGGCCCTGCCTCAGCTTCGATATTTTGCTCGACAAGGAGGGCTACGAGCGCACCAAGGTCCGGACCTTCTTCATCTCTAGTCAAGTGATTTTGATTTAAAATCTCGGGGCATTACTGATGCTGATGATGAATTTCTTCGCCTGCACGCTACGTAGTTCCCTCACACAATGTACCTCGCTGCTGGAACCCAAGCCGATCGTGCCGCCAACAACAAAATCCTGGTGATGAAGTGCTCCCAGCTCCACCGTACTACACATGACGACGATGAAGGTATCTCATTACATAATCCACTCTGCTCAGCCCCTTGCTTTTGTGAAATGACACCAATCCTGGCTTCACCCAAAAGATGCCGATGACAACGACGATGATCTCGACGATGACCCCATCATCGAGTTCAAGACCGTCAAGCACAATGGCGCCGTCAACCGCATTCGCGTACGTTTACCCCTTTGTCTCCTGACGGGTCTCGCTCGCTCGGCGCTCACTTGCTGCCCTCTCTCTCTCGTTGCCCGTTTTCTGTTCTTCTTGTTCTTTCTAGTCTCTGCGCAGCAAGCCAGAGATTGTGGCGACGTGGTCCGACACGGGAGCGGTGCACATCTGGAACCTCCGTACCCTCATCCGCTCGCTCGACGTGCCGCCCACCCAGCGGCTCGCGCCCATCAACCCCGAATTCACCTTCAAGGGCCACAGGACCGAGGCACGCGCCACTAACTTTTATTATTTATTATTTATTTTTTATTCTTTCTTTTTATTGTTGGCACCACCTCACTAATTCTTTTGTTTCGTGTTTGTTTCATTTTGTGTTTTGTTTTGTTTTGTTTTGTTTTTTTTGTGTTTGTTTTGTTGGCTGTGGCGAACGCGCAGGGCTTTGCGATGGACTGGTCGGCGACCAAGGAGGGCCGGTTCCTGTCGGGCGATTGCGACCGGTTCATCTACCTGTACGACGCCCACGAGGGCCACTGGGCGGCGGACACGACGCCGTTCACCGGCCACACGGCCTCGGTGGAGGACCTCCAGTGGAGCCCCAGCGAGGTGGAGGTCTTTGCCTCGTGCTCGGTCGACAAGACCATCAAGATCTGGGACGCACGCATGAAGGCCCAATGTTTGCAGGAAGGTGAACTACCTCATGCTCTCGGGTGCCGACGACGGTACCTTCAGCATTTGGGATCTCCGGAACTTYAAGTCGTATGTCGCCCCTCCCCGCCACCAKCAATCAACATATCAATATCTTGTAGCACRTGTTACTCTCTCGAGTATATTATCTCCATATGTATTTATATTCCTAATGCGTGTGACKCCKCAACAGGCACCAGCCCGCCGCGCACTTCAAGTGGCACAAGGGCGCCATCACGTCCATCGAGTGGCACCCGACCGAGGAGTCTGTGCTGGCCGTGTCGGGCGACGACAACCAGGTCACCACGTGGGACATGTCCCTCGAGGCCGACGCTGAGTCGGCTGCCGAAGGCGGCGAGCTCGACGACGCCTCCTCCATCCCGCCCCAGCTGCTCTTCGTCCACATGGTACGACGCCCACACTACCACCCACTCGTCACCATCACCGCACGACACGACACGACACGACACGACACGCACTTGATCACCTGCTCACTGTTGTTCTCTCTCTCTCTCCCCCCCACTCGACGACGGCGACCATCACCATCAACAGGGTCAGCAGGAGATCAAGGAGATCCACTGGCACCCGCAGATCCCGGGCGCCATCGTGAGCACGGCCGCCAGCGGGTTCAACATCTACAAGAGCTTCAACGTGTAGCGCACCACCGACCACGGACCAAGGATTGTTTTGGCGTGGCCCGCAGTACAAAGAGGTCTCTTCGTCTCTTCGTGTCGCTTCCGTGTCTCGCCCGCATCGCTCTCGAGTCTGCGTTTCCGTTTTCGAAACATTTTCTTTTTTTCTTCTTTCATTCTTCTGCGCCGGCGAAAAGTGGCTGCCATTGGCTGCCGGTTCCTTCCACTGAAGGCCAGGTTCACCGACACACGCCGGCGGGGTTACTTGGCCCCGGAGCCCTCTTCTTCTTCTTCCTCCTCTTTACTTTTTGACCTCGTACGACCACCTACTACTGTGACTCACTGCACTGCACGCCGCCATGGAATCTGGTACGACCCGATGGCGAGATTCATGGATGAGTGGACCTTAAGGTTTTTGCAATTATTTATTTATTCAAAGACTGCTGCGTCGTTCCACTGGTTGTTTGCTGAGGAAATAAGATATATATATATCAGCTATTAATGTTTATATTATTTTATTCTTTTCGATAAAAATAGAATATTTTTAAATGAAAAATAAACATTTTAAACAAACAAATACCGAAATAATGTCTCATTGGACGTTTCTTCTCTCTGCATGCAGAGAACACGCTGCGTCTGGAGCGGGGCGAGCTGGTGAACCCCGCCACCCCCGATTCGTCCTCTTCCTCCTCCTCGTCGTCGGCCTTCAGTTCGTTCTACTTTGCGCCGCCGCCGCCGGCCTCGTCGGGCTCGGGCTCGGGCGAGGAGCTGGGCCAGCTCACGCTGCAGCTCGCGTGCGACGTGGCCCAGTGGCAGCAGATGGGCACCGCCCGGGCCGAGGCGGCCGCGCCCGGCAAGACCCTCCTCATCCTGGTCGTCGACGAGAGCGGCTCCATGTACGGCCCCTACGAGCGCCAGGTCGTGCCCGCCATGATCGAGATGATGGAACAGGTGCGGCTCCTTCCCCTCGTTGGTCATGTCGTGTTGCGTGTCGTGTTGCGTGTCGTTGGTCGTGTCGTGTCGTGTGTCGTGTGTGCGATTCTAAGCCGGGTGGATGGCGATCCATGGGGTGCAGTCGTACCTGTTGCCGCACATGGACTGCGAGATCATTCTCTACAACAGCAGCGCCCAGCGTCTGCGGTGCGTGAAATCGTATTTCCGTTTTTTGAAATTTTATTTTGTTAGAGGCTAATCTCTCCCGGTCTGGGGTGGTGGCTCGTGCAGCCTAACGCCGGACAACTACCGGGACACATTGAAGGGCCTCACCGCTGGCGGCGGCACCAGCTTCAACAGGCACGATCGACCGGCCCACCCGCACCCGCACCTCCCATTGACTTTCCCCCTGCGCGTGTTGCGCGTGTTGCGTGTGTTGCCTGTGTTGCGTGCGTCGTGTGTCGTGTGTCGTGTGTTGCGTGTGWCACGGCATCAGCGCGTTCAATGAAATCGGGAAGCTGCTGACSGAGAAGGCGGYCCAATATGACGACGTGGTSGTGGGCTTCCTGACCGATGGTATGCCCGCCCACAGTTTCATCTTCCGGAATGTCAAGCACGTTACTCACCCGCCGCGYGCGGCTGCTTTGAATTCCTCCCGCCCACCCCGCAGGCCAGGACAGCAGTGGGCGCGACAGCGCAGAGTACCGCGCGCTGCAGGCCCAGATCCGCGCGACCGGGAAGAGGGTGGTCGTCCACTCGCTGGCCTTCACGTCCTCGCACGACTTTGACTTCCTGAACGCCATCCGTCGCGACCTGGGCACGGTCGAGGGCGGGTTCCAGTACGCCGAGCCGGGCGACGGCGCCGAGGCCCTCCGCAACAAGCTCCAGGCCATYTTCGAGACCGTCTCGGCCAAGCTCCCCTCCGCCGAGTTTGTCATCACCGCCGAGGGCTACGAATTCGTCAGCGATGTACGCCGCACGACACGCACGACACGCACGACACGCACGACACGCACGACATGCACGACACGCACGACACGCACGACACGCACGACACGCACACACGCACACACACGACACGCAGTGAATARTATGTAATATGGGAYGGTGTTGTGMACAGGATGAAACGACCACGTCGAGCGAGCTCAGGAAGACRGTCACGCTGCCCTCCGACGGCTCCTCCATTGAAGTGTTTAGCCTCACCAAGAAGGCACCCAGCTCCGCCTACAGGTAAGGCACACACGACCAACGACACGACACGCAACGCGACATGACACTCAACACGACACGACACACAACGTGCGCCCACATGTTCTCTCTCTCTAACTACCGGTGCGCGTCCACGTCCCACCAGTTTCTCCGGCGCRRGCAGCGGCGAGGTCCAGGAGGTGAAGGTGGAGGCGCGGCTTCAGGACCACGACGCCCCGGCCCTCAGGTATTTTTTAAATGTTGTTTTTCTATAATTTTCCACATTYCGGGYCATYGCTGGCACGCGTGGMATGAACGGTTGCACAACAACCAACCACACAACCGGCAACACCAGGCACGTGTTCCAGGTGCCGGTGAAGACGCAGGACAAGGGCGACTCGGCGCTGGCGGGCCTGCGCCGGGTGACCGGCCGCATCACCGCCCTCCAGACCACCATCGCCGATGCCGCCACCAACAGTTCGTCTCCCCCAATCCCTCTCGTTCCCCCACTAGCCCTATCCGTGACGATACGCTATATACGACATATACGCTATATACGCTGTATAGAGTGGCTTACACAGCACCTCCTCTCCCRCTCTCATCTCCCACTGGGCAGACAAGGTGACGGACGAGCTGCTGRCGGAGTGGCAGAAGACGGTGAAGGACCTGCAGAAGCACATGGAGCAGTACCAGGGCGTGCCCATGCTCCTCCTCTTCAAGAAGCACCAGCGCGCCTCGGTACCCGTCTCCGCCCGACCGCCCAGCATGCCTTAATATATGTCCTTTTATTTTTTTTTTAACCAATCTGATCGCCCATTGGGCCGGCGGCGCCATATAGGTKTTCCAAATGGTCAACGAGGTCAACGGCAAGCTCAACGCCGCGCTCCAACTGGTCACGCAGCTCTTCACCAACAAGGGTACCCCGATCCCCACCGCCACCACCCACCACAACTTTTTGATTGCACGCGCCTCACCACGCCGTGGTGGTGGTGGTGGCCAGTGCTCACGACGGCGATGAAGGCRCGCCTGGCCGAGATCACCTACGGCCACCAGTTCCAGAGCGCTTCCCGCGGACGCAGGTGCCCAACCATGACCATGTGTCGCGCGTTGCGTGTCGTGTCGCGTGCATTGCGACTCACGCCGTGGGCAMCGCTGCCTGCAGGCTCAACGAGCGGGCGGGCAAGAACGCGGCCATGCTGGTGGAGGCYGARGAAGCCCTCAAGGCCGTCGAGGTCGACAAGGCGGCCGTCGACGCCATYCCCGATGAACTGGCCGAGCACTACCGCTGCATCCTCAGCCAGGTACACCTTCCCCACCCACCTCTTGCCTGGGAATTTCTAAAATGTGGTGATATGATAAATAATATAATAATATAATAATATAATATAATAATAAAAATAATGGTGATGATGATTGTGGGGTGCAGTCGAACTGGAAGGACC
>CACVKS010000824.1:0-13560 GCA_902749335.1 Acanthamoeba triangularis
ACCCACGGGTGTTGAGAGGAATACTACTGCGTTACACTGTATGAACGTTTCTGGTACCGGTTGGTGGAGAAATGAGAGGATGAAGTCCCAGAGCTCATGAGGCAGAGCTTCCATCTTGTTGTTTGTGGTTGTGTGCTTCCATTTTTTTTTTGCTTTTATTTATTCACTGTTTTTCACTGCAGTGGTTTGGGGAATTAGACCGTAAACAACAATGCTGTTGGAATGCACACCAAAGCTCGCTGTAGGAGAGCAGCTGCCAGGCCAAGTGTGTACTGTGATGTGGCACAAACCCCTGGCCAGTAGTTGGGTGGGAATGAGGATGCATGTTAATGATAATCGCTTCCCACTCTCCTCTTGATATTGATCCAAGGCACACACGCAAAGCTGTACTCTCTTCTCTTTGGTGGTGTACAGCGATCAAGTGGTGGCCTGGCTGCAGGGGCCAGACTGCGACGTCGTCGCCATGGCACAGCTCATCATCCACGGCAAGAGATTTTACGCGTTTATTGTTAGGCGTGACCGTAGGAGACATCGGACCCAAGCTGGGGACCCGAATGACAACGGATACCTCCGCCTCCACGTTCGCGTTCAGCGCGACCACAAACTCAAGGGGTTCGCCATGGTGTGTTCGCATGTCCTCCAACCTACAACCGCCTGTTGCCTGTCGGCGATCTCTCTGACAGCTTCCTCTCTCTCTCTTTCCGTTTGCATGCCTGTGGACAGAGAGGGACGCTACGGCAAGCCAGCGCACGACAAGATAGCCTACTTTGGCATGCTCTTATGGTTGCATGTACAGACGTGTGGCGAAAGAGTCTTTATGAGCGCGAGTCGGGGTTGCCTTCAGGCATTAACGACTTACCAGTGCTTGTCGAACTCGCCGTGGATGCCGCAGATGAACCTCTTGAAGGGGGGAACCGTACGCACGAACCGCAGCACCCACGAGCCGAAGTGGTCGTAGATGAACTTGGCACGCAACCCCGACGCGATCTCCCGCTCGACTCTGGGCAGCTCCGTCTCCAGGAGCCCCATCCGAGCCTCCATCATCGCAATGGCCCCTCTAGCGGTTCGAATGCGTTGCTCCCTCTTGGCCAGCTGGTGGGGGGTAAGTTCCGCTAGCACCGAGTTCTCCAAGATGCGTAGAGCCTTCGTGTCGCTTACGATGCCGTCGTGCAGGATCCCCATCTCCTCGACGATTTCAGACCTCCTACTCTCGAGCGTCGCAAGCGTAGGAACCGGGTCGATGTGTATGTTGCACCTCGTCGGGGGGTCGTACTTGTCGTAGAGCGCGAAGGCCAGGAGAAGAGCGCACGCCGCCAAAGCTCCTCGGACGCACGGCGTGGGTCGGACCAAGCGAAGGGGCACGTGGAATGGGATCATGATGGCCGAGGAAGTCTTGCCAACTGTTACTTCTTCTTCTTCTACTCTCTACACGCTTACTTGATCGACCAGGTCTCCTTTGACGGCTTTGTCTCTTTGGCGCGCTTTTGCACTGGTATGGCAGGAATGTATGGTATTTCGGCCAAAGGCCGGAGCTTCTCTTATGTTTCATTGGAACCACGGATTGGTTGATTACAAACGAGCGAGGACTGACTGGTCCGCAGGATTAGGACTTGGGCTTGTTGAGGAAGCGGAGCGACAGGTAGGCCAGGAAACGCGTGAGGATGATCATTCCAACGATGAAAATGATCTGCGTGACGGCAAAGCGAGTTGGGTGAGTTGCGGCATAGTGAAGGGAGGAAGGGAAGAGGGAGAGAAAGACGTACGTCGGCCCAGATCTTGGTCTCTACGTTGAGGCGGTCGAGGATGTCGTCGCCCGTGATCGGATTGGAGGTGAAGGTAGACGGCGTCGAGGGCGTGAAGTTCTGGTCGCCCAGCTGGAACTCGTTGAGCAGCATGAGCTCGTAGGTGTACTTCATGAACGACGTCCAGCGCGCCCACCGAATCYACACGCGCAGGTTCTCCTGAGCGATGAAGAAGCCGCCGAGCAGGACGGAGCCCAGCACGACGATGACTGATGCCGTCAGGGCCTTCTTGACGTCGAGCACCGTGGCGCCGATCAACAAGCCGATGCCGCTGCCCAGCAGCGCGAACAGACACAAGTATATGATGTAGAGGATGAACGTGTCTGCCCTTGGTGCTAGTCCGACCTGTTTAACCCGAATCGCTTAATGTAAGAAACAAAATAATATAATATAAGATAATTAATAAACAAAAGAATATTGGGAGGTCGTCATACCATCCAGTATGTGATGCAGGCAAAGACGATGGGGAGAACGAGTTCGAGCGGCGTTTCGGCTACGACTTTGCCCATGAAGTAGGCCGACAGTCGATACGACCCCGTCGCTCGTTCCTTGTTTAGCACTGCTCGCTCGGGAGGGACTACGCGTGTGTGCGTTCGTGCATGAGTGAATCAATCGCGCACATAGGTAACTGTGCGTGTGTGTGCTCAGGACTACGTACAGGCGTAGAGGGCGTTGAACCAAGTGTTCATGATCCAGAACATCGTGCTGAAGAACAAGAAACCAGTTCGGTCGGCGATTTGATCCTCTGCGTTTCACATATGTGAGGCGTTGTGTGTGTGTCGTGTGTGTGTTGTGTGTGTCGTGTTGACGTACCGGTGGTGTCTCGCCTGATCCACAGTAGGCCGGCGAGGACAGAGATGATGACGACCTGGATGATGCGGTCCCAGCCCAACAGGTCTCCCCGTCGCTGGATGAAAGTGCGCTTGGCCAGGACGTAGGTCTGCTGGTAGAACGGCGTCGGAAACTTCTTACCCTTCTTCATATCCTTGATCGAGGCCTTCTCGAGTTCGGAGTTGTTGGTCTCCAGCGACTGCTGGCCGTTGTTGCCGGCGTGGCCGCCGTGGCCCTCCTCCCGGTCCTTCTTCTCGTTCTCGGCGTAGGTGTCGATCAGCAGCTGCCGCACCGTGCGTCCGTCCTTGATCTTCTGGTTTGAACTCACAACCTCCACTGCGCCAACATTAGCGCCGTCTTTTGGGCGTGTGCGGTTGTGTGTGCGATGTGTGCGGTGTGTGTTGTGCGGAAATGCACGTACGTGCGAAATCAGCGGGGTTGTAGGTCGAAGGCGCGTAGAGGCCGAGGGAGTTGAAGTAATTCATGATCTCGCGGGCGCTGCCCGAGTAGACGACCCAGCCGCCCTCGGCCATGAGGAGCACCTTGTCGAACATCATGAACATGGCCGACGACGGCTGGTGGATGGTGGTCACCACCGTGTGGCCACTCTTGGCCAGCGTCTTGAGCGACACGATGAGTCCGAGCGACGTCGCGGCGTCGAGACCCGACGTGGGCTCGTCAAGGAAGATCAGGGACGGGTTGCTTACGATCTCCGTAGCAATGTTCGTTCGCTTACGCTCTCCACCTGACACACCCCTCTATTTCCCACACGTACCAGTTAGCTCTCTCTCTCTCTCTCTCTGTGCGTGTGTGCGTGTGTGTGGAGTGCCGTGCGGTGGTACATACCACCCAGTTGCCGCCGACGATGGTGTTGGAGCACCGCTGGAGGCCCATCTCGGTGAGCACGTCTTCGACCTTCTCGCGCTTCTCCTTCCACGACATCTTCTTGGGCAGCTTGAGATAGGCCGCGTCGCGCACGGTGTTGCGCACGGTGATCTTGGGGAAGAAGATGTCGTCCTGCAGCACGTAGGCCATTCGGCGCTTGAACCGGCGGCCCTTGACAACCTCGCCGTTAACCAGCACCTCGCCAGTCACGTTCGACTTGATGCGCTGCGCCAGCACGTTCAGCAGCGTCGTCTGTTTTATTGGGCCAAGTTAGCACAACACACGCCACACACGCCACACACGCCACACACGCCACACACGCCACACACGACACACACGACACACACGACACGCGAAGGGATGCGAACCTTTCCCGAACCAGTGGGACCCATGATGGCGACGACCTGGCCGGCGTGCACGTGGCCCGACACGTTGTTGAGAATGGGAATCTCCCGCTTCTTCTTGAACCGGTTTGTGATCATGGCCGGGATGGGCAGCTTCAGTAGCATCCGCGCGATGAAGCTCTTGGGCGGCAGCGGGATCACCACCTTGTAGTTGACGTTGTGCCACTCGAGGTTGAGCCGCCACTTGGGCGCCTGCGACGAGAACGGCACCGGCTGGTGGATCTTGGCGTACTTACTGACGATGTCGCCCAGGTGCTCCTCGTCCACACCGAACAGCTCTTCGGCCTGAAGCAGCTCCTTGTCGTGGTCGCCATTACTGTCGCCGTCGGCCTCGAGGTCGATCTCGCGTCCGCGCCGATCCGGCTCCCGCCCTCCGAGCTCTTCCATCTCCTCTTCTCCGCCTACGCCCTCATCGCGGGCTCGCTCCCTCTGTTCATCGACCTCGGTGGTCTGGTCCTCGCCCCTGATGCCACGATTGCCCAGGCTGGCCATGTCCTTTTTCTTCTTCTTTCGCTCTGAGTCCTTCTGCAGATGAAGTGGCGGTGAGGTCGTCTTCGTGTCTCCTGGTAGAGCTCGCTGTGGTGTAGTCTGTGTTGTGTTGAGTACCTGCTGGGGTAAGTTGAAGAATGGAGCTCTTGCCTGCCTCCAACTCGCTTTAAAACCGACAGATTCCTGGTTGGGACACGGAGATAAAAAAGAACCAACATAAAAAAGGCGATAAAAAAGAAACCGAACGGGAGGATAAGGCAAATGTACGGAAATTTCATTTAGAGAACTTGATCGCCCAATCGTCCGACGGTGGAGCTCTCGGTCACTTGCAACACACACTGCGACCGTTAGTTTTATAAAGAGCCGACATCGTCATGTCCGAATTGGCGGCGATGACGAACCGGCTGAGGGAGGCTCTTGGGCAGAAATTCGGACTAAAGTCCCACGAACTCGTTGGCCAGGCGCGTTCAAGCTGAACACGGACGCGTCATGACCATGGTTGATCAAAGTGCGCGCGGGGCCTTTGATGACCGCGGCTTGGTACGGCGTGCTCCGTGTGCTGTGTTGCGTCATCTGAGTGTAATGGCGAAATGTAGTGTCCGACAGGATCGTAACTCCTCACACCCGCTTCAGAGACCGCGACCCAGACAAGCAGTTCCGAGTGAGTCATGGTGGTACGTGTGCGGTGGTGCGTTTGTGGGGTGGTGTGTGTGCGCGAGTATGCAGTGGTACTTGTACAGCTCTGCCTTGGCGTTGTAGAGCGAGGCCTTGTTCAACTCTGTGTCGGGGTGGAAAGGAGGAGCATGGAAGAACGATCAAGAAAGGGACACAGAGGACACCGCGAGAGATAGAAGGCCCAAAGGGTCTAGCGATGCATTGTGACTGAATGGCCCCATCGGTGGAGGGCTGGGAGGCAACAGGAGGTGAGATGAAGCTCCATCCCCCCACCTCACACCAACACGCCGGAGCTGGAGGAAGAGGACTTGGCCTGGGGCGCGGGCGCCTCGTCTTCGTCCTCGCCCATGACTCGGATCTTGTGCTGCACCTTGAACTCGTTGAGCGCCTTGTCCTTTTGCAGCAGCGATGCGTTGAGGGTCTTCAGGATCTGCTCGATCTGCATACATATTCACACATGGTACCGCACAACAGAACATCGACGTAGCCAGTCAAGGGTGAGAATGCATGTGTGCGGTAGTGCGTGTGTGCGGTGGTGCGTGGGAGTGCGTCGCGAGTAGCGGCGGAGACGTACGCCTTCGAGGTTCTTGCGAACGGCCGGAAGCACTTCGCCGACGGTACGCTCGACGAGCACGCCACCCACCAGTCGGTAGCATCGTCGCCCGGCATCCAGTCCACTCACGGCATCAATGACAAGCCTGGCAATTACAATTACAGAAGAGAAAATCAGCAAATCGGGGGCCGAAGGAAATGGGCACTCAATTTAATTGGCAACAACAATAGACCGCAATTGTTCCCTTTTTTTTTGTTAAAAAGGGCTAATTGAATTGTCATACCGGTGCTCGTTTTGTTCAATTTCCAATTCACCAATCTTCTGCACGAGCTCGTTGCACTCGCTGCGCATCGCCTGGAATTGGCGAACAATCTGCTGCTGTTCGGGATTCGTCTGCATCTTGTATATCTTGTGTGCGATCGAAAATCGAAAATCAAAAACAAAAAAAAGGTTTTTCTTTCCACATGCCAATCATTCCAGTCGACAACATTGAGCAACGGAAAAGTATTGCTTGTTGTGGCCGTGCGACTTCACATCAAGTTAGCATTCGATTCGGCTCTGTCCAGACAGTGACAGAAATGGCTCATGCTAGCCCTTCCCCACCTGCCACCGGCCCGCTGTTTGCCGGCGGGCTGACGGGAATGGAGACCGCCAATTGCCGGGTGGTGTGCCGATTTCGGCCCACAGTGCCCAAGGACAAGTCGGCGAAGCCGCCCAGCAGCACCTACAAGTATTCGTTCAATATCCTCTCGCCCATCCAAATCGAAATCGCCAAAGAACAGGTGTGCACCTTCTCCTCTTTTTATTATTTTCATTTATGCGAAAATTTTGATTTGTGCTTGCCACGATTATTTCATTTTATTTTTTTTATTGATAAATAGAATAATTATTTATCAATCGTGCTTGGTGGTGGCAGATTGGGCAGAAGACGTCAGACAACTTCCACTTTGACAAGATCTACGACGGCGCTGCAACACAGGTTCCACACTCCTCTCTACACGCTGACGTTGCACAAGCCAGTGTTGGTTGGCCGCCCCACTCACGCGCCGCTCACCACTGCTACAACTACTTGCGCAGGAGCAAGTCTACGAGCACATCGCCAAGGAAACGGTCGAGTACGTTTCCGCCACCCTTTCCTACCCACCACTTGGCCCTAACTTACTTACTTGCGTGCAGGGACGTGTTGAATGGCTACAATGGCACGGTGATGTGCTACGGCCAGACTGGCGCCGGCAAGACCTACACCATGTTCGGACCCGAGCTCGAGAAGGACGCCCTCAAGGGCATCATCCCGCGTGCCATCAGGTGCGTGTGCCCCCTCTCCGATTCTACGCGCCAGCAGTTCTAATCACGGCACACGACACACGCACACACGCACACACGCACACGGCAGCCAACTGTTTGTTTATATCACGAGGGACCGTGAGACCGAGTTTGCGATCAAGTGCTCATTTCTCGAGATCTACAAGGAGCGCATTCGCGACTTGCTCAACCCCAAGAACGCCAACCTCAAAGTCCGTGAGACGCCCAGCCGTGGCGTGTGGGTCGACGGCATCACCGAAGAGGTACATTGTGTTGTGTGTTGTGTGTTGTGTGTGTGCGCATTGCTCTGACAGCACTTGCGCGGCAGGTGGTATCTACCGAATCCGAAGTCATGGAGTTGCTCAAGTTTGGTGCGCAGTTTCGACAAATCGGCGCCACGAGTTCGAACGACAGCAGCACGCGCGCACACAGGTATTGTGATCATTGCTATTGGTTGTTGTTGTTGCTGCTGCTGTTGTTAACGACTGCGTCTCGTCTTGTGTGCGGTGGTGCGTGCTAGCTTGTTCATGCTCACGCTGACCCAAAAGTTCCCCGACGGATCTGCGAAAACGGGCAAACTCAACCTCGCCGACTTGGCCGGTGCGTTGTGCCCCGTCCACGTTTGCTGCCTACCTTACAAGTCAGTGACCCCATCGCACGCACCGCGCAACGCGCAACACGCGCCGCACACGCAACACGCAACACGCAGGATCGGAAAATATTTTCCGATCGGGCGCAACCGGCGCGCAGATCGAGGAGGCCAAGAAGATCAATCAGTCTCTCTCGGCACTGGGCAACTGCATCAAGGCCCTGTCGGAGCGCCTCCCGCACGTCCCCTACCGCGACTCGAAGCTGACCCACATTCTTCGCGTACGTGCGCCTCCAAGACAAGCCGGACCCGCGAACGTGTGGTTGACTTTGATCACGACATGTCGTGTGTGTGTCGTGTGTGTCGCGTGGCGTGTCGGCTCTGCGCAGGATTCGCTGGGCGGCAACGCCAAGACGACGCTCGTGCTGTGCTGCTCGCCGCACCCCTTCGATGGCGAACAGACCCTGTCTACCCTCCGATTCGGCCAAAAGTACTTTGCCCTTTCCCGTCCGAAGGTCCCGTTCTAATGTTTTTTCTTTTCTTTTTGTACAAAAAAAAGGGCCAAGTCCCTGCGCAACATCGTCACCGTCAACCGACAGCGAAGCAATTACGAACTGCTACAGATCATCGAAATGCTCAAGAAGTGCGCGCGCCTTCCCCGGCCTCGCCTCGCCTCGTGCGGCAGTGGTTCTCATGTCGCGCGACGTGTAACAGGGAGTTGCTGGCCATGAAGAAGTATGCCGAGTATCTGGAGGAGGAGCTGCGCAAGCTCAAGGGGCCCAACTGGAAGCCCTCCATGCCGCGACCCAACTTTGTACGCTTGAGCTCCCCCAGTCTGTCTGCCTGTGTCGACACATTGCGTGCGCTCACCCAACGAGCTGGGTGTATGCGTGTGTCGTGTCGTGCGTGCCATGTGTGTCGTACGGTGCGTGTCGTGCGCCACGTGTGTGTGTGTGTGGCGCAGATGAGTGTGAGCATCACGAGCATGGAGAACAAGGTGCTCAACGAAAGCGCCGCCGCAAGTGGCAGCGCAGGCGGGGGCGGTGTTGGTGGTGGCGGCGCCAAGGGCGCGCAGGCAACGACAGGAAGCGCAGGCGGCGGCAGCGGCGTGGCCGGTGGCGGCTACCATCCCTATTACGAGGGCGAGGTGGAGGAGGAGCCGATGGACGACGAGATCGGCGGCGGTGTGGTCGATGCGCTGGACATCGCCCAGCTCAAGGTCGAGCTCGAAACCGCGCGCGAGGAGGGCCAGATGCGCATCGATGAACTCACGCGCGAGCTCAAGGAGGTGCGCTTCACACCGCACGACGCACCACCACACACGCACACAGAGAACTAAGAGTGGTGCTGGGTAGGCGGCCGAGCAAGCCGAAGAGGACCGAGAGAAGATGAAGAAGCTGGCGGAGGAGCTGGCGGCCAAGCAGCGGGAACTGGACCAGATGCGGCGAGAGGCCGAGGACAAGGAGGACGCCCTCAAGAGCCAGGTCTCTGAGCTGCGCTACGAGGCCCAGAAGGCCGCACTCGATGTACCCCGTTCCCC
This sequence comes from Acanthamoeba triangularis, assembly GCA_902749335.1. Taxonomy (NCBI): domain Eukaryota; phylum Discosea; order Longamoebia; family Acanthamoebidae; genus Acanthamoeba; species Acanthamoeba triangularis. Next base: position 9,071 of record CACVKS010000824.1, read on the forward strand.
TGCCCGTGTGCCGTCTGTCAAAGCACTTACTTTTTTCCCTCTTTTTTTTTCTTTTTTTTCTTTTCCCCCTTAAGGCGGAAGCCGAGGCGGCCAAGGCCAGCATGCTCGCGCTCACCAACTCAGATCTGCTAAAGGTGCGTACCAGCACTCGCACGATTCAACTCGCCTTCACGAACGCGCGCGGCTTAAAAGACACGACACTCACGACACGCACGACACACCACCGCACACGATGTGAATGACGCAGGCGATGGAGGAAGCCAAAGCCGGCCTGGCCCTCCTGCACGAGAGCCACCGCCAGCAGGAGGAGAACGAGCGACGACGGCGCGCGCAAGAGCGGGCCGAACTCGAGCGCGCGTTCGCGGCGGCCGCGGCCGAGCGCGAGCGACAGATCAGGCAGGAAATGACCGACAAGGCCGCCCGCGACAGTGCCGACGAGCAGCGGCGGCAGGCCACCATTATGGCAGCCGAGCAGGCCGCGGCTGCAGCCGCCGCGGCGACGACCAGCCCCGATCAGCAGACGTCAGCAATGTCGACAACAAAGGAGACCGGGTCCGGCGGGGCCTGCCCGCACTGCGGACGCTCCCAGGCCGGCGACGACGGTGGCCTCGCGGGTGTCGACAGAAAACACCAGCACGGCGACGGGAACGATGCTGGTGGTACCACCAGCGGGCGTGACGTCAGCAGCACCAACGACGCGGACGCCGAGCCCGTGCGACCGGACCAAGGCAAGCCCAGCAAGCCCACCGACAGTCAAACAGCCCAGTCGGCCGAGGGTGGCGGCGGCGGCGACACGCAGCTGGTGCTGGGCGACCAGCCGCGGAGCCGGCGGCGTAGCGAGGTGGTCCTGGGCGGCGACAGGCGCAGCAGCCTTGGGCAGGCCGCGCTGACGGCAGCAACAACGGAGGCCGGCTCGGGCAGCGCCGCTGGCGCTGGTGAAGCTTCGTCGGGGGCGAGGGCCAGCCAGCGGTTGGGTGGTTCGGTGATGAACCTGCTCCCGCGCCTCACGTCGTCGGGCGACCTCGACAGCTACGCCGCGTCGTCGCCGTCGGCCCTGCCTGGCCTCGCCGACAGTGCTGACGTCATCAAGCTCGCGGCAAGCAAGTCTGGTGATGACGTCAGCAGCCAGCGGCCGGCCGGCGAAGGTGGGGCGGAGGAGACAGTGGTAAAGACGGGGAATGACAAGAATGTGACGACGCGCACCCGTGACGACGAGACCCGTAAGTCGCGGACCGAATCGGGCACGCGCATCTACGACCCGCTGCTGTCGCTCGAGTTCCCGCAGGAGCGGTGGCCGACGGCGACTTCGACCAGTCAGCTGCTGGCCCAGCTCAGGACCTCGGGCGAGGTCGAGGCCAGCGAGGGCGTCGGCTGCCGCAGCGCGAAGGAGATCGAGCGCGAGGCCTCCATGGCCGTCGCCCAGGAATTTTCCATCGGTGCCGACACACACGCGACAACACACACGACACACGCGACACACGCGACACACGCTCATCACCGCACACACACGCACACATACGGGTAGGTGTGCTCGAAACGCTGGATCAGCTGCGTCGTCAGGTCTCACAGTCCCAGGCCCTGAACGTACGCTTCCATCATCATCATCATCACGCAGTGGTGTGTGCGGTCATGTGTGCGTGTGCGTGTGCGCTAAACCGGGAAAAAACAGGACATCGACGCCAAGAAGCTGCGGAATGTGGAGAGTCGCATTCAGGAGATGCAGGAGGCGCTGCTCAAGGAGAAGGAGGCCAAGAACCGCGTACAGGACGCGTTCGACGAGGCCCGCGCCCAGTGGCAGGCGCGCGAGGAGGAGCTCAAGCGGCAGCTGTCGCTCTACGAGCAGGGCGTGCGGCGCGAGATCGAGCGCGAGACGCTCAAGTCGACCAAGGTGGTCAAGAAGCAGCGCCAGCGACTGCGCGACGCCCTGTGGAGCAAGAAGGCCTACTCCCGCAAGGAGGCCCAGCACCGCGACCCGCCCACCAAGGTTCCGTTGACGCACACGACCGCACACACCACTGGTGCTGCCACACTACACGCACATACTCATTTTCTGTCGACATAATGTAGGAGGGATGGCTGACCAAGCAGGGCGGCCTCGTCAAGAGCTGGAAGCGGGTACGCTCCTATTTCTTAATGTTAATTGTTAATATAGACTTATTTATGTATAAAGATATATTTATTAATTAATTATTAATATTATTATTGTAGCGGTACTTTTTCCTGCAGAAGGGGAGCATGTACTACTTTGACGACCCGAGCAAGGACAAGGCCCTGGGCTTCTTCGACCTGCGCGGTTGCGCCGTCATGGACGCCGAAGAGGAGACCAAGAAGTACGCGCCTACTCTCTCTCTCTCTCTCACTCGCTCTTGTGTAATTGATTCTGATCGTGTTGTGTGCGGTGTGTGTCGTGTGGTATTGTGTTGTGTTTCGTGAGCAGGCCGTTCAGCTTTGGCATTTTCCACAAGTCGCAGCGCACGTACTGGCTGCACGCCAAGGACCGACAGGAGATGACCGAGTGGATGGACACGCTGCAGCAGGCCATCGACATGCTCGACGAGGAGCAGCACCACGACCCCCTCCCCACCAAATGACACGCGCACACAACACACGACACACACGACACACACGACACACGATTTACAATGTACAAGAACGCTTTGTTGTAGTTTGTTTTGTGCGTGTGCGGTGAAGTTAAAAAAGTCTAAACGGCGTTGAGGCCTCGGGAGGTCTCGCCGATGAGGCTGTCGAAGAAGTCGAGGAGCTCGTCCATGGCCGGCCGCTTGTCGGCCTTGGCGTGCCAGCAGCGCTCGACCATCTGGCGGAAGCCCTCCGGGCAGTCGCTCGGCATCTGCGGCCGTCGGCCCTCCAGCACGTCCAGCGACACCCCCATGAAATTGCGCCCCGCGAACGGTTGCCTGTATTGGTGGTGCGTTCTACAGGTCAGCCAACATCCACCGCACACGTCGCACACACTCATGACACACGACACACACACGCATCGCACACACTCATGATACACACGTACTTGCGAGTGAGCATCTCCCACATGATGATGCCGAAGGAGTAGACGTCGGCCTTCTCGGCGTACTTCTCGCCGCGGATGACCTCCGGTGCTTATTGAAGTAACAAAGAACGAAATGAGATGAGGGAAAAAAAAAAGAACGAAAGCGACAAAGAGCGAAAAGCGAAGGAGGGAGGGGATACCGGTCCAGCAGGGCGTGCCGCAGCGGGTCATCGTCGCGTTCTCCTCCTTGATGCGCGCAAAGCCAAAGTCCGCGATCTTCACATTCCAGTTCTCGTCGACGAGCAGGTTGGAGGGCTTCAGGTCGCGGTGGATGATGCACGGCTGGAGCGAGTGGAGGTAGTTCACCCCGAGCGCGGCGCTCTTGAGCATGCGCAGGCGCTGGTGCCACGTCAGCTTCACGCTGCGGTTGCTCAGGATGTCCTTCAGGCAGCCCTGGCGCACGAACTCGGTCACGATGCACAGATTGGGCATCCGCACGCACGCACCTGTCGTGTGTCGTGTGTCGTGTGAGGCGTGTGCGGTGTGTGTCATGATAGTGCGTGCGGTTGTGTACCGATGAAGAGGACGATGTTGGGGTGGTGGAGTTCGGAGAGGAAGGCCATCTCGGCGCGGAACTCGAGCAGGCGGCGCTCGTCGAGGTTCTGCTTGATGAACCGCTTGACCGCCACCTCGACGCCCTTCCACGTGCCCTTGTACACCACCCCGTACGACCCCATCCCGATCTGTTGTGCGCCCACTGTCAGAGATCTGACACCGCACGACACACCACACAACACGACACATAACACGACACGACACACACCGCACAACACGCATGACAAGACACGTGCCTGCTTGCCCATGTGGACTTCGTTGAAGTTGATGACCCAGCGGCAGAGGTTGGCGGAGGTGAGGAATCGGTCCTCGTTGGCCAGGCCCTCGCCCACGGCCGTCTGCACCGCCGGATCGCCGTCGTGGGCGTTGTTGCCACCACCACCACTGTCGTCGCGATCGCCGGCGTCGTCGGCCCCGATCTGCCGCTGGGTCGTCACGCCGCCGAAGAACCGGCCCTCGAGCCCCGGCACCTTCACCTCATACAGCCGGCCCGTCCCTGCATACGCACCACAACCTCAGCGTGTGCGGCTGCGCGTGTGCCGCGTCGTGTGTGCGTGTGTCGTGTTGTGAGTGCGGTTTACCGTTGGGCGAGTCGTGCATCTCAAACTTGCCGAGATCGAGCATGCGGAGGTGGTCGGCCGCCTTGGCTTCGAGCAGCCTTGCGCGCAGGGCGTCGGACAGGACCACCTGGCCGCCGTGAGTCATGGCCGTGATCCGCGCCGCGGCGTTCACGGGCGGCCCGTAGTACTCCATCCGGCGCGTGGTGGGGTCCTTCCCCATGCGCGGCTCGCCCCAGTGCAGGCCCATCCGCACCCGGAGGCCCTTGAACAGCACCCGGTCGTCGGTGTCGCCCCACTCCTCGGCTGCGCCC
>CACVKS010000825.1:0-13551 GCA_902749335.1 Acanthamoeba triangularis
CTCCTGCTGCTTGCGCCACTGGTCCTGCTGCTGCCGCCGGAGCTCCTCGTACTCCTGCTCCGAGTAGCTGCTGCTGCGCTTGTCGGCCACCTCGTTGCGGCCCTTCACGAACCGTGCCAGGCCGACCGAGCCCACCACCATGAACGCCAGTGCTGGCGCTCCATACCTGAGGAACACCTGCTCCCCCGCCTTCTTCCTCCGGCTGTGCATTGCCAAAAAATAAATTATATATATATATATATATAAAATGAAAAAACCGAGAGCTAATGCGAGAGAGGGAGTGAGAAGGGATGAACATAGTGCAGGTGGTGAGAGGACGTTGTTGGATACGGCCATACTGCGCAGAAAGCACCGCTTCCCATCCGAACAGCGAAGTTAAGCTGCGCCAGGCGGTGTTAGTACTGGGGTGGGCGACCACCCGGGAATCCACCGTGCCGTATCCTCCTCTTTTGCTGCACAAGAGGAGGGATCCAAATCTCACCATTGCAATGGTATTGATCCACACTGGGCGCCATCTCTAACCCCTCTACTCCAAAGAAGACCAACTGCCCACCGCAAAAGAGCAGAAGCAGTGATGAGAAGAAAACCCATTCTTTCTAGGCTGATGATATTGTGGGGAACATGATAGTCATGCTGCACTGCTCCGTGCCTGTCACCAGAAGGCCTGCTTCATGACGGTCAACACGGGGTCGCTCACCGGGTTGGGCAGCATCTTCTCGGCGACCAGGTACCGCAGCGGGTACTCGACCAGGTGCCCGCGCACCTGTCCCAATCGCTCCCTGCGCACTCCAGCGCGTCAGCTTGCTGAAAGGGAGGATGGTGATGGTCGGTCGGTGGGCGTACCTGATGGCGTCGAGCTTCTCTTGATTCCACGTCTTCTTCTCCTGTTCGAAGGCTTCCTTGCGCGCGGCGCTCTCGGTGAGCGTGGCGATCGAGTTCTGGGGGATGTACGGGAAGACCTCTTCGTAGATGCGCGTGTTGGCCTCGGCCACGTGGTCCCACAGCTGCACGGCTTCGTCGGACAGCGGGTCGCAGATGATCGCGACCAACTGCGCCGTATTGTTCTCCGCCTTGCGCTTGCGCTCCTCGCGCTCGAGATCTGTCTCATCCAAAGAGTGCTTGCTCTTGTTGCGCTTCATGAGCTCCCGCTCGTGCTTCTCGCGCTTCTTCCTCTCCTTCTTGATGAGCTTCTGCTCGCGCTCTCGCGCAACCTTGGTTTCCCTCTGCATCTTTTCTCTCGCCTTTTCCGCCTGTTTCTTTGCCTTTCTCTTCTCTTCGCGCTCCTTGCGCGACAGGTGCTCCTCCTGGTGCTGCGGCTCGTCGACGCTACGCCTCTCCTTCTTCTCCTTCGCCGTGATGGACGCGCTGCTTTCGCTTTCGGTGTCGCTTGCCCGCCGTACGCTTCGATCGCCGCCCGTGCGTTCGCTCTCGCTCTCGCTTTCGCTTTCGCTTTCGCTTTCGCTCCCCCGTCGGCTGTGGCTGGCGCGACTGCTGCTCCGGCTGTCGTTCCTCTTCACTTTCTGCTCCTCCTTTTCCTTCTTCTTCCTCTTCTTTTCCTCCTTGGCCGCCGCCGAGATGGGGAACTTCATGCTGGTCCACTGCTTGAGCTTGTCGATGGCCCGCCTCTCCTGGCCGGCGCGCTCCTCGGGGCCGTGCTGGTGCTTGGACCCGACGGCCCGGTGTCGCTCGTCCTTGAGCTCGATCTCCTTGATGTCCTCCTGCAGCCCGAGGTGCTCTCGCCACAGGCTCATGCGGAGCGAATGCACGAACTTGCCCACGCGGAAGTCCTGGCCCGCCATCGTGCCATTGACCGTGCCCGTGTCCTCCACCCAAACTGCCAGTTCGCTGTCCCTATCGCCCTCCATGCTGCACCGGCGATGTAGCGCAATAGAAGTTGTCAGATCGCTTGAGCGCTTGGCGCTGACAACAATCACGTTAGAATGAAGAGATTATCATACCTTCTGTCGTTGATGTTTGCTGAACCGATGATGGCCTCGCGGTCATCGATGATCATCAGCTTGGCATGGACGTAGACCTGGTTGGTGACCGGGCAGCCCAGAATGTACCCGTAATTGCGCAGCGCATTCACACGGAAGTACTTGCGGATTTCCTCTTCGCCCACTGCGTGTTGGCACGCCCACAAGCCGACGTTAGTACCTCACCGCACACACCGCACGCGCACAGTGCCTAGTACCTCCGAGCTGCTTGTGCAAGGCCGCGAAGATGGACCGCCTCCCTTCCCGGATGGTCTTGTATTGCCTGTGGTGGTGATGACGTAAGCGCAGTGAGAAAGGGGCATCGAGGGAAGTGACACCATGACTAAGTACAGTTTGGTGATGATCCGGGTTTTGAGGTCCTCCGCAGGGGCCATGGACGGCGTGATGGGAATGACGACGGTCACCAAGAAGCGCTCCTTGTTGCGAATCGCTCGGACGAGGCGCGCCACCAGCGCCGCACTGATTTGGTTACACGGACCCTGTCGAAGAGCAATGGGGTGAGAATGGCCCGCATAACACGCCACGAGCAGCAAGTTCGGCCGTCGACAGAGCTGGTGGCCAAGGTGAAGGGCACGCACGTGATTGTCGACAGTGGAGATGAAGTACTGGTTCTCGATGTAGATGAAGTGCTTCGCTCTCTGGATCATACTCACGTAGGCTTCCTGGATGGACTGCTCGAGTCGATTGCCGCCTGGAGAGAAAAAGAAAGCCGAGAGGTGCAATTTAGGTTTAGCGTGGAGGGCGAGACCCACACGCGCCGACGACTAAGAAGACGATGATGATCAGCGTACCGCTCCATTTGCCGATGGACCTAAGCAGCTGGCAGCGGCACTTGACAGCCTCGGCTGAAGTCTGTGTGTTGCGCCTTTATGAGTGTCTAGGCGCGCGAGAGGGGGGAGGCTCCTATGAACGTACCTGAGGGTACGGGAGGGGCGGCGTCCGATGTAGCGCATTGTGCATCCCCATGGGAAGTGCCTTGGCCAAGGCATCGCTCCACAGGTCCTGCGCCCTGATTGATCACCACATGTTGCTGCCTCAGTAATGTGCAACTGGCTGAAGCCCTGATCCACACCGACACGACACGACCGGACGAAACACGGTGGCACGATGAAGAGCGGTGGACGGTACCTGACGCTCTGGCTGGTGCGCTTGGCATCCCACTTCTTGCGGAGGCTGGCCCACTTGTCCTTCTCCTTCTCCTCCCACAGCCGCATCCTGGTCTGCTGCCGGTCGATCAGGCCATGGAGCCGCCCCCGTCTGTCCAAACTCGCCACGCTCGCGGTCTCCGCTGCGTCACTGGCCGTGGAGGCGCGAGTCGACTCGGCGTCCGATTCCGCCCCTCCTTGGCTTTGGCGGCTCTCCACGCTGTGGTGCCTGTCGAGCTTCTCCTTGGCCTTGCGCTCCTTCTTCTGCCTCTTCTCTTCTCTTCTCCTCTCCTTCTTCGCCTTCTTTTCCTCGGCGTGACTGAGTGAAGCGCTCGGCTGATCGCCATGACCACTCTTGCCGGTGGTAGTGTCGTCATCGTCGCTGTGCACTTCGTCCTGGTCGACCTTCTCCTTGCCCTTTTCCTGAGTGGCGCTGTCGTGGGCGTGCAGGTGCTCGGCGCGTTCGTTGCTGTCCTGTTCGTCTTCCAGTTGGTGGGGGTTGCTCTCCTGCGACGAGGTGAGCGACGAGGCCGTGCCCTTCTCGCTGCGCTCCTTCTCAATGACCTCATTGCGCAGTTGTAGGGCCTCGCTCGGCTCCATCTCATTGCTGATCCGCTTCTCCCGCTTTCGGCGCAGGGCGCTCTTGTACTTTTCCTCCTCGTGCGTCTCGTGAAGGATTGCGTCCATCATCTCCATCCGGTTGCGCTTGATGCGCCCCTTCTGCTTGCGCTCCTCGATTTTGGCCTTTGTCCTGAACCTGCGGAACGGAAGGCCGCCCACCTTTCGCACGCCCGCGAGGAATCGAAGGACTGCGCTCAAGAGGCGGTTATGGAGGCGCCTCCGCAGCATCCGCACGCGGCCGTGGGCTTTGCGCCGAGCCGCGCGCTGGTCCCTGCGATTGCGCCAGCGCTTCTGTAGCTTCTGCGCGATGCCGTTGTGGCGTCCGGGCTTGTTCATCAGCTTGGCCGCCGCGTCGAGCTCGACCTTGCGCTCCTGTGCCAGCGGGCGCAGACTCTTCTTGTTGGCCAGCCGGTACTGCACGTTGGGGTCGACCTCCACCTCTTGGCGGAAGGGGTTGCGCAGGGGCTCGAGCACCGGTAGCCCATCTTCCCTGCTCTCCATTGGTCAGTAGGGCACCGGCAGCGCTGTGGCCACGGCTAGTGAGACGTACCGAGCTTCGGGGATTTGCATTAAGTGGTGGTTCCACCGGTGCACGAAATTGTACGCCACATCAATCGCAGCTTCGCCGTCTGATACAGGACCAAGAAGAGCGTAAGTTGAAAACAGCCCCAATCTGCTGGTAAAGAAGAAGGGGAAGGAAGGGCGGCATGATGCTCGTACCCACGGACATGTGGATGTCGTGCCAGGCCATACGCGGTTCGTGGTCGCGATCCAGAATATCGGTATAGGGATCCTTGAAGCTGGGCTCCTGTGTTTTTGTCAACAAGCATGCAGCGACTGTCAGTCATAGCTCCCACCCGCAGGTCAGGTGGTTTGTTACCTCCTGATTCCAGTAGTCCTTGCCCGGCCAGAACTGGGCCAGGCGATTGTAGTCGGTGATGCTGTGGTCGCTGGTATCCCATCTGCCCCATGTGAGATCGATGCCGCCCACGAAAGCCTGCAGCAGGGGTGCTTGAGTAATGCTAAGTGTTCTTTTGAAGAGATGCGGAGGTGGCGGAGGTGGGGCCATACGAAAATGTCTTTGGAACCATAGTCGATCACCAGACTCTTCTGGTGATGCGTGTATGAGCTGGTGGGTATGTGCTTGAAGTAGGGATGTCGCATAATCTGCGATAGGAAGGGAAGGTTAGGTTGATCAGGAGATTGGTAAATTGGGCGAGAAGGATCACCTTGATGTTGTCGTGTAGCTGACAGAGGAGCTTCTGCACCTCGCGGGATCCGTTTTCTGTGAAGAGTGCCGGGTCTCGCCACAGGAGGATGTAGATTTTGACCTGCATGGGGATTGCGCAAGGTCAGCGCCCGGGCAACATGCACCGCGCAAAGAAGAGAAAATTGGAGCCATACCCCTTGCTCTGCCTTTTTCTTCAGAAGTTGGTCCACCCGGTGACAGTCCTCAAACGGCGTCTGGCGCATGAGATAGACCTCGCCTGAAGAGTCGACGTTGAAGTTTTGCACCTCGTTGTAATTAAAAATGCACCACGCACAATCCTAAAAGAGTAGAGTACCGGTCAAGCGCCAATCGGTGATGAAGATCGTGTGCTTGGCGCCGAGGATGGCGTGGTACATGGCAGCAAACGCATCGCGTCCGTCGACGTACCACTTGCAGTTGATCTGCTCCCGCACCGGCGAGTAGGCCGTGTGCAGGAATCCTGGTTTGAAGGAAAGCAAAGGTCATCTTTCGGATGGAAGAAGAAGGCGATAGATAAGATAGACTCACCTCGGCACCCCCAAAATTGCATGACGGCTCCCCACTTCTGCAGTTCAGTGAGCTGGCTTTCATCGGCCGTGGCCTCTTTGTTGGGCACGGTGAACTCCCAGTCGATGAAGGTCTGCAGCGGGCTCGACAGACGGATGCTATCTGAACCTTGAGCCTCGACCGAAGTTCCCTCGAGCGCGATGACCTGATTGCCAGTGAGGGCATGGCCATGTTATGGTATCTGGACCCGAGTCTAATCGTTGAAGGTGAATAGGTACTGTACCTCGAAAGGCTCGGAAGCGGCCTCGTTCTCGTAGAGCACGAGAAAACCATCCATGGCCTTGGCGAACACCTTGCGCCATTTGCCCTTTTCCTTGCGCATGATGGTGCCCTCCTTGTAGGGGATGGTGTCGGTGCTGGTGCTGGTGCTAGTGCTGGTGCTGGTGCTCGCCGCATCTTGCTGGTTCTCCGCGGCGATCCGATCCTCCATGTTCTCGACCTTCTCCTTCATGTAGTGGTTGAGTATCGCGTCGAGCTTCTTGATGGCCGCACGTCGCTCCCACTGCGTTGGAGTGGCTTCTTCTGCGTCTGCATGAATCCCACCCGAAATTCTTCCACTTCGCTATCCCCTGTCAAAGGCGACTTGTGGATGAAAATTCAGTCTGTGGACGAGCGAACTTTCAGGGAGCCAGGCGTGTATGTGCCTCCCCGGGGCGCCCACCAACAGCTGGAAGTGCTACAGCACTCCCCTTATGGGCGCTCTCTTGGGTGGAATCATCTTCAGGAGAGGCGTCCAGTATAATTGGGTGCCAAGGCCTGCGAGATGGCCCGGTTGCGTGCGATGGCGAAGCAGGGCGAGGTGTGCCTGACCATAAGGCCCACTGGGGACTAGTAGTGACCCGGACAGGGTAGCGACCATGGCTGCTACCTCCACTTTTTCCGCGTTGTAAACCACATGTGCCGGTGCAGTTCGAAAAAGAAGAGTGAAATTAAACCATTTTGGTGATTGGGTAAAAAAAAGGTTCTAAGGCCACAAGAGGAAAAGCGGAGAGCCCTCAAAGGGAAGAAGAAAGACATGCAGATGGATCCACCTCAGGAGGGTTACTTTTATGATCGTCTGCACCCTGCGCGGCAAACGAGAACCTACAGTGTACACAGCATCATCAAAATCATCAAGGGCCAAGACCAGGAGAAGGGAGATGAACTCGCTTCTCGTACCCACCCCCTTCCCAATTAACTTGTGCCAATTTCTGGCCCTTTGATTGCTCGCAAGAGCGCTTCCCTTCTCCTTCTCATTCTCTTCGATCCAATGCAGTTCAAAAGTCGCTGTACGAGCTCAAGCGCGACATCGCGCTGCAGAGTAAACGCAATTTCACGCTCGAGAGGGACATTCGCAACCTTGATAAGAAGATTTCTCTTCTCATCCGTAACAGGATAAGCGTGGAAGTACGCTCCACGCTGCATTCCAATCCCCCCCCCCAACCAGAAAGCTGATCTCTCCGTCTTTCCTCTCCAGGAAATCATGGCCAACTCGGGCGATCTCTCCCTCATGAACAAGCCAAATGGCCAAATCAAGAACAAGAAGGAGCGCGAGGTACGCATTGCTCATCCACGCACAGACAACAACGCGGCAGATCGCCAATCTTCTTCTTTCGCAGGCGTACGGCGAGCTGTTCTGGTTGCTGCAAAACGACACCAAGTACATCGCTACGCTCGCCAGGCTCGTAAATTTGGGTCAAATCGACAACCTCCTCCAGACGGTGATGTTCACCCTCTACGGCAACCAATATGACGAAATGGAAGAGCACTTGCTCCTTTCAATGTTCAGGGTATGCTTACCTACTTTTACCTGTTCAATCTTCAACGTTCTCACTTCGCCACCTCTCGCGTCACGCCACGCAGACCGTGCTCGACGCAGAGTTTAGGGAGGCGACTGGCATCGGCTCCCTTTTGCGGGCAAACACAGCGCTCACGAGAATGATGACCACCTACACCAGGTAACGATGCCGAGAAAGACGCAACGTCGGTTCTTCCTCTTGTTTCCCCTGCTCACACTGGCGGTTACTCTCACAGACGAGGACCCGGCCAGCAGTACCTTAAGACCACGCTCACGGGAGTACTATCCAACCTTTGCTCGCAGTCCAACCTCATTCTTGAGATCAACCCGCTAAAGGTACTTGCTTGTTTCATTTGAGACGCCATTCATTCATCCTAACCCCTTCGTGTTCATCACCGACAGGTCTATATCGAAATGATCAACGAGTTCGAGATCAAGACCGGGCAGAAGTCTACCCTCAACCGTAAGGTCACCGCCGAGGAGGCAGCCGAGAACCCGGAAGTGCAGAAAATCATCAGTCCTCATATCCTTACCAACCCTCCCCACTTACCACTTACCACTCTCTCCAATCTCACCCCACTTTGTCGGTAATCATCCCTTGACTTGAGGCACGTATCGCAAAGCTGGATCAAATCGCCGGCGAGTTCATCGGCGCGCTGCTGTCTTCCACCGACCACGTACCCTACGGCATCCGTTGGATATGCAAGCAAATCCGTGAACTTGTCAGGGTAACAATACGCGGCCCCTTCTCTCAGCACAACGCACAAGACACAACGTTCAGCTCCAAGACTAACGTCTCGTTCCCATAACAGAGGAAGTTCCCCGAGGCGACCCGCGAGCAGGTGTGCGGTTTGATTGGCGGGTTCTATCTGCTTCGGTTCATCAACCCGGCCATCGTCACGCCCCAGGCGTTCATGCTCGTAGAAAACACACTCTCTGCCAACACGAGAAGGAACCTTACACTGGTACTGTCCCTACTCGTCCTGTCCTGAAGGCAGGTCTCACTCACTCTGCTTGTATTTGCGTATAAACGACAGCTCGCCAAGATTCTGCAAAACCTTGCGAACAACATCAAGTTTGGCGGTGTAAAGGAATTCTACATGGAGCCTCTCAACGTTTGTATAGACAAGAATAAGGAGACGCTCAACGAGTTCCTTGAAGGGCTGACTGCGGTGGAGAACCTTGAACAGCACCTCAACGTACGCTCTTTCTTCCCATCCGCACTCACCCGAGTGTGCCGTGTCTCACTTTTGCTGATTTTTTATTATTTTTTTTCCATCACTGATCCTCGTCCGTATGCACAGTTGGACAAATACCTCGCCCTGGAGCGAACCAACGAGAATATGATCAATATCTCCTTCAACGAAATGTATTTTATCCACGAGATGCTTCAACTGCACAAGAGCAGCCTGGTATGCGTCTCATTCTCTCTCTCGTTCGGTTTCTTCCCCTTTTGCTCGCCATTGAATCGAGCACCGCGGTTAACGTCACGCATCTGCGTGTAACTGTAACAGTGCGTGGAAGACAGGGACCCCCTGGGAGCACTCCTGGACAAGATGGGACCCGCGCCATCACAGCTTCCCAAGAAGGACAACGCCAACATCGACCTCGTCCTCTCCGATAGTTTCAGGGAGGAGGGTGCGTGGCTTGTCCCCCCTCTAAACGTTGTTCACCAAACAAGAGCTGATCCAAATGCCGGTGTTACCCTCTACAGATGTCCAGATCAACGGAAAGTTGACGCCGGAACAGATGTATGCCGAGACCAAGTTCCTGTTGTTCACAATCATCAAGTCGCTGCCCGAAAAGGAAGTCAATGAATGCGCGACGGTCGAGGCCACCCTCAACGCGGCCTGGAAGTGGGCGAAAGAGCACAATGACAAGGTACTCCGCGCATCACACGTTCGCGGATGTTGCAAACTCGTTATGACCTCGCCGCCACAGCATCTCCTAGAGAAGATCAAGCGGATTCAGAAGAACTGCCAGGATCTGGTCAAGGTCGGATACCTTAAGGAGAGCGACAACTACGCGCAACTGAGGAGGGATGCCGTCCAGGTGCGGGGCGAGAGCTTGAGACAACAGGCACACCGACAAACGCTCATATATGATTCTCTCCACAGGAGCTGTTCAACTACGAGGAACAGAGCAAGAAGGCGCGAGTGCTGCTCGAGCGTTTGGACAGCGTTTTGAAGAACGTCACCAACCACCAGAAGTTCCTCGAGGACCAATACGGTTTGAAGCCCTCCCCCCACCGCCAACGTCTTTGTGTAGCGCTACCCCCCAAGGGACCCTCACCGTTTTCCGCTGTCACGCGTGCAGAGGCCTACAAGAAGTACCTCCAGGACGTTACGAGCAAGTGCGGTGTGCAGACATCCAACGGCAAGACCAAGAAGAAGAAGGACAAGGTGAAAAGCGCAAAGGAAGCGGGTCCGTTCAAGTTCCCCTACAACCAGCTCGAGAAGGATGGCATAATCAAAGAGTCCTCCGTCCCCAAGGAAAAGAAGTACGCCCCTCCCTTGGTCGCGGGGTGAGCCCAATTCGCCACTTGCTGACCCTCTCCCCCTTCCTTCTCGCTCGTTTACGTAGGAGCAACATCGCATTCTATTTTTCGTCGTCGATGCCGGGCGTGTACAAGGTCGTGGTCAAGTTTCGTGCCGTCAAGGTCACGGACATGGAGCTCGAGCTGGCCGACCTGCTGGAGCGGCAGCAAGAAAACAGGCTCGACTACATCACTGAGTACCTCACCTTTGACGTCAACCTCCTCCTTCACCTCCTCAACATCCATTTTGTATCCAAATAAGTTGCTGTTATCATTGCATTCCGCACAACAACAATATACGACAGTTAGCTGTCCTCCGTCACGTCTTGGCGAGCCGATCGCGGTGCTGACCTTTTTAGGGACTACAGCTCTTATCTATCTCTTGGAGTGAGATTATGGTCAAACAAAGAAAGTCAGCATCGTCATGATGAAGGAGCAGCGTCGGCTGGCAAGCCTGTTTGGCTGCCTTGCCCTGGCCGTGGCCCTTGCCCTGGTATCTGGTGCCACGCTGAAGCAAGAGGAGACGATTCAAGAGCAGTTTGCTTCTTTCGTCGCCCGCTTCGGCAAGACCTACGCTGACGACAAGGACGAGTACGCCCGAAGGCTGGCCATCTTCTCGCACAACCTTGACCGCATAGCTAAGCTCAATGCCAACAGCGGAGTGCGTGGCCCACCTTGAACCTTTTCAATGGACTGGGAATTGACCGTTGTTCACCGCACCACCAGGGGGTTACGCAGTACGGCGTGACCAAGTTTGCTGACATGACGACAAGTGAGTTCGCACAGCGCGTACTTATGCGCCCGCCGCCTCTGCCCGAGAAGAGACCTCAGTTCCTGCCCAACTCCATTGACTTCAACGTACACCTCCTCTTCCCTCCTCTTTCCCCTCACCTAAGTCCATGCTTCTAATCACCTTGCGCCGCAGGCTCCGGCACCAGCGGCTTTTGACTGGCGCAACAAGGGGGTGTTGACCGAGGTCTACGACCAGATGGACTGCGGATCGTGCTGGTACGAACTTGCCCACTCCACTTCAGAGCAAACATGCAACTCACGCAGCTTGAACGTGTGAACTGTGGTTATTGGCGCAGGGCGTTCTCCGCAACGGAGAACATCGAGTCCATGTGGGCCATCGCTGGCCACAAGCTCGTCGAGCTCTCCGTGCAGCAGATCCTCGACTGCGATGCGAACGACTTCGGCTGCGGCGGTGGCTGGGCTTATCTGGCCTTGCAGGTGAGTGAACCCGATCAAGTCTTTCAGTCCTCAACTCACGAGGTGAATGCACTGACGTGGAGCGTGTGCGTTCTCTGCGTTGATAGTATGTCATGTCGGCTCCTGGGCTGGAGTCGCAGGCTAGTTATCCCTACGTTGATTCTTCGTGGCCGTGTACCTTTAATGCCAGCGAGGTTGTGGCCACCATCAATGGCTACACCTTTGTTGGCGAGGGAGACGAGAACCAGATGGTGCAGCTTGTCTATCACCACATTCCTTCGCTGCTCCGTGTTGCGCCTCTCTCTCTCTCTCTCTCTCTCTCTCTCTCACACACACACATCATCCTTCACACAGGCTAACTTTGTAGCTAAGTTGGGACCCATCTCTGTCTGTCTGAATGCTGCGGAGGGTTGGACGAGCTACACTGGTACGCTACAAACAAACAGAAAGGCGTGTGCAGTGGCTGCTTGTAACGCGATCCTTTGTGCAGGTGGTGTCTATCCGGCAAGCGAATGTGACCCCACGAACATCAACCATTGTGTGCTTGCAGTGGGGTACAACACGACTGCCAACCCGCCCTATTGGATCCTCCGCAACTCGTGGAGCGAGGATTGGGGTACTCCAAGCTAGCTTCCCTACCATAGGGTGGCTGATGGCAAACTAACCTGCCACACACTTCACATCCTTCCAGGCATGAAGGGCTACATGTACCTCGAGTTCGGCAAGGATGCCTGTGCCGTGTCTCAGGTCGCCACGTCGGCCATTGTGGTGTAAACGCCACCGCGAGAACGGCCAAGGACGAAAAGAAATATGAAAGGAAAAATGGTTATTATATGGATATTTGATAGCCCTTGTCCTGGCCCACAGCGAGGCACAAGGAGCTAGATTCTAGATCACTCGCACCGTCTTTGTGCCCCTGGTCTAGCACGGTGCGCATTCCAAATCTTTTGCACAAGATTACAGGGATTCGCGTCCTGATGCGCGACGAGTGGCGCGCAGCCTCTTTCAGCCCCCCCCCCCCGGCACTCCACACGGGTGGCTGACGTTGTGGGAACCTTGCGTGCACCAAGCAGACACACTCTTCGTGTCGGGAAGGATGTGCGACTTCACGGAGCTGTTTGGGGAGGAAATAGTACTGCTGGTGTTCTCCTTCCTGCCCGTGGCCGACCTCCACCGTGCCGCACGCGTCAACACCACGTGGATGCGGATTGCCCTCGACCAGCAGTACTGCTCTCTCCATTATCCTCTTAAGGGTGTGTGCGGTGGTGCGTGTGCGTGTGTGGCACCGGCCGGTGGAGCTGACCGGGTCTCACTGGCGCTCTTGACCAACTGTTGAAGGGTGTGGAAGATCCGATGCAAGAAGGGCGGGCGGAGGGGCGTGATGGAGCACATGGTGGCCTACTACAAATCCAAGAAGCGCTCCGTGCCCTGGCGCGATATCTACTCCGTCCTCTACCACCAGCACCAGGCACACTCCGCCTCCGCCTTTGTCCTCTCTCTCCTCTACCTGGTCACTCACCCGAGCCCACAGTTTTCAGCAACGGACAAGTCTGAGGGCGTTTCGCTCACGGAGAACGACACGGTCGCGGTACAGCCCCCGGCTTGGCTCGCCTCTCGCCGTGCTTCTGCTGCAGCTCACAGCGGCTGTGCCGGCGGTGAGCGTAGACGGCGCAGAACTACCTGAACGTGACGGTCAAGTGCCGGGAGCGCATGGTGCCATCGGCGCGGCAGCCGTTCCACTACTACCAGATACTCATCGTCGAGAAGAAGTACACCCACATGTCCATCGGCATCACCGACCGCGACTGGGGGGTACGCTTACGGCACCACCCAGTCCTTGGTTTACGTTAGGGGGGCTTACCAATTGGTAGGTCGTGTCTGACGGTGTCATCTTCCTCTTCTCCCTCTTCCCCGTAGTACACTGGCAATCTAGTGGGCTTTGGCCAGAACTGCTACAACTACGCGTTCCACAGCAACGGGCTCATCCTCCACAACTCCAACTCAGAAGTGGACAAGGTCCGTTCGGCACACCCCAGGCACAACCACACGTGTGTGTGTGTGTGTGTGTGTGTGCTCACAAGGCTGCAGGTGCCGATGTATGGGACGGGCGACAGCGTGGGGCTGCTGGTGCAGTACGAAGACAAGACCAAGCGACCAGCCACGAGCCCCGGCGAACCCGCCGGCGAGCCATCCCCGCACACCGGCGTCACGCTACAATTCCGCACTTCCACGTCCGCTGCCGGGGAGAACAGTGGCGCCGACGGGAGACCGTCGTCGGCGATGAGTGTGGACACGGAAGCGGGAAACGAAAGGCAGCACAGCGAGGACGATGAGGCCGAAGAAGGTGCGGAGGGGGAGGTGGGCGCCGGCAGTGGAGATAGTGTCGAGAGGGATAATGAGGACGACGGCGACGGCGATGGCGATGATGACGGTGGTGGTGGTGGTGGTGG
>CACVKS010000826.1:0-13545 GCA_902749335.1 Acanthamoeba triangularis
GCTCAGAGGGGGCGGGGGAGGGGACAATAACCTTGTCGCCATACCACATAAGTTCCGTGTGAAGGGAAAAGATCTTAAGGGATGGATCGTACTGATCATTAGTTTGGACCCAGGCGACGAAGTTGAGCATCTCCTGGATATCAGTGCAGTCGAAGATGGAAACGTTCTTCAGCAGCGCGAAGTGGGTCATGTAGGCCATCGGCCACGAGGCGTTGCCAGCATCGAGAATGTCGATGGAGAAGTTGCCCGCGGTAAACGCGTTCTGGAAATCGTTCATTGCCGACTGCACGGAGGCGACCGACGGAGCTACCTTGCGCCCGGCCTTGTTCACCATGTTGGCCCATGAGACGTTGGCCTGCACGGCGTCAGCGTAGCTGGCGAACGTGAGGCTGTTTGTGTTCGCCTGTCATGCAAATATGAAGTGGTCAATAAAACAACACTTTCGCACGGGTAGATAAAGGCGGCACAAGTAGCCATTTACCTTGAGCCAGCTGATTCTATTGGCTGTTGAGTTGCCCGCCAGGACCATCGCGCCATTCTGCGCCGGGGGCAGGTTGGCCAAGGTTCTGTTGGCCGCAGCCAATGCAGCCTTGAAGGCTGGACTGAAGCTCTCTAGAGACAGCTTGAGCACCTCGGTAATCGTCATGTCGTTGGTGTTATCATTGTAGCCGATCAAGATGGGTTCGGCAGGCAGAAGCGTTGCCAGCTCCGGGTTGGTAGCTTGGATGGCCGAGTCATTCCACATGGTGATGCTTCCAGACCTGTCAGAAAAGGCGTAAGAGCGCTGGTACTACTACTACTACTACCAGTGTGTCGCACTGCAACATATCCAATATAAGGGGAACGGAGAGTAGCACCAGATACGGCCTAACGTGTCCCTGTCGAGCACCTGGAGGAGAAAGAACGGTGATGCAATCAAGCAGTGCTGTCAGTAGGGCGCCTAAGCTTAGGAGATAGCCACACACACACACACACACACACACACACACACACACACACACACACACACACACACGTCCACTGGAATGCGCCTACCAGCTGAGAGGCAACAGAGCTGATCGCTGGAACGTTGTACGCCATCACCAGCGCTTGGCCCATTAGCGGTATCTGAGCGAACTCGCCATACTGAGCTTCCACATCAGCCGACACCCGACGATCGATACATAGAAAGTCCTGCATATTTGAGGAGGGAAGATGTGTGCCCCACATCATTGTTGAACACACACCGAAACACGACATGCCGCAAGAGTTGTTAATGGCAGGCTCGGCCAAAATTCTGGTTGCGACTTCTTCACATTGGGGGAAAAAGGGGCGGCCCTCTAAACGCGACGCACCTCGCCGCCCGAGGCGTAACCCTGGAACGCTGTGGGAAGGTCTTGTGTCTGGTAGGCGATGCTGGGAGGGCGGGCCGCCGATGGTGAGGCCAAAAGAAGGAAAGATATAAAGAGCAGAGCAAGGAGACGTACGTGACGTCGTCGCGATGGTACTTGTAGGCGGTGGCCCAGGCCGCCATCACCGCACTTGGGTTGGGTGAACCCGCGCCGTAGAGTTGCACTCCGTAGGCGGTGGCTTTGAAGGGTTAAGAAGAGAGGGGGGGCAGAGAAAGGAAATGGGGTAAGTGGCAGGAGGGTACTGCAAAAATGGCGCGCAGATTTTAAGAGGTGGTGCATCACCTTGGCGGAGAAGGACCAGGAGGAAGACGAAGCGAAGCATGCCGCGAGCAGCTGGCCGGTAAGCCATGGCGGGAACAACGGGACGAGAAAGAAAAAGAAGGTGACAATCAATACGTCCACACAAAAGTCGCGCAAGCACTCTGATACCGGACCACCGACCCAATCAGCGAGTGGTTGCCGCACGTGTTTACCCTTTTTAACGAGGTAAGGACGCCAGCTCGCAGTAGATTGGCTGGCAGAATCAGGCCCAAATTGCGCGACCAATTGGGCTACGGACACGAGTGACAGCTCCAGATCGAAAAACAGGCCGCGGCCTTCTGGTATCAGGTACGCCCGGCCTCCTGGGCCGCGTGCTTTGAGTACAACTCGAGTACCTGGAGAACACAGTGAGCGTTGGGGGGCGGACAACATTGTTTTTGGTGTGGATGCGTGCCATTTCGGGTGGTGAAGCGTCTTCTGGCTTCTTGTCGGTCCGCTCGCGCTTGAACCGCGGAAACCGAAGCGACAAGCCTCGGCCGTCCAGCTTGACGGTTCCGAACGATCAGCCAGCGTGAGCGTGTGTTCATTGTGCGCGAGCAGGGAAGGCCAAACGTGGTGACGAGCTTGTACCAGGTGGGCGGCAGCCGGGTAGGTCGGGGACAGGGATATTCCTGCTGCGTGCACCTCCCACACAAGGGTCGGCTTGAACCACACGTCTGGTTCGGCTCCGTAACGGTAGTAGGAGAGTGGCTTGGCCAAGAGGTTGTCGCCTTCATTGAGGTATTTGGCCGTTGCAAGCAGGAACTCGTCGCTAAATCCGGTCATGCACTGGGCGCGTGTGTGTGTGTCGCGCGTGTCGTGTCGTGTCGTGGCGGTCAGCTACTACGACGTGCCCGAGTGCGTGTTGCTGCTGCTGCTGTTGTTAAATACCTTGCAAGTGGCTTGATACTCCTCATTTTCGGGATCCCATACGCCAAGGAGGTATGACCCGAAGACGCCGGCTCTCCTTCCTCGTCCATAGAATCCGCCCATCACCACCAGATCGAGTGTGTCCGCGCACCCCTCCAAGTAGTCGCGCTTCAGCTGATCACGTGATATACATATATATATATAACACGATTAACAGGGCTTGGCTCAATCACATAACACGCGCACGCAAGCACGCAGGTGGCCGCCTTAAGGCGAGTGCGTACCTTGAGCCACTTGAGAGAGCGTTTGCCAAGCTCGTACGTGGCAGAAGTCTCAGCCCAGAGCTTCACCACAAGACCTTCGATGTGGGCCTGCTGGAGGGAACTATCGAAGTGGGTCGAGAGCTCTTCCTCTGTGGCGGCAAGCTGAGAAGTAGCCATCTGAAAGCCTCCATCCACTTGAACAAAATCACTCTCCAACCGCTTCCTTCGCTCCACCAGCGGCAGGTTGACGAGCACCTGTGGCGCCCACCACGCGTGAAGCCTCAACGTCTTAAGACATTTGCAAGAGCTCCCGACCGAGGCCGTCACACCGGTGGGTAACCCGCGTACCTCCTTGTTGATGTAGAGTATATCGAAAGCGTAAAAGCAAACTTGCACTTTGATGGCGTCTGGGTCCACGTTCTGTGTCACGAGGAAAGGGTGATAAAAGTGCCTGAGTGCTCAATTGGTTTCGCGCAATCGAACGTCTCTGTCCCCTACCTTTCGAGCCCGAGTCGTAAGAGTTTGGAAGGGGAGAATCTTCTTGCTCTCTCGATCGTAGGCCACGATTTCGCCATCTGAGAGGAATGTGTGTGGTCTCGGCTTTCAGCGACACACACACACACATTGACAGAGCAGGGGAGAAGTACTTACCGATGATGTAGCTCTGTGTCGTTTCTTTTTCGTACTGCGTACACGGCACATTCGGGTGAGATTAGTGATCCACTGTTGGAGGCACGCATCAAAATGATGTGCTGGTGTGCTGCATTCAGACAAACCTGAGGCAGGCAAGCGATCAGGTCGGGGAACTTGGAAGTGTGGTCCTCGAGCCTCCTTGAATATACGGCGTATTTATTGTCCCCTACTTTGTGTATCTGGCAGTTCGCGGGCATCAGCATGCAACGCGAAACTCAAAAGGAAAAAAAGGAGGCCTCCTGTACCTGGGCGCGCTCGCCGTCATATTTGTACTCACAAAGGAACTGCACGCCAGCGCCGAATCGAGATACGATGTCTTCTGGTCCAGTGCTCGGACTGCTTAGCATTGGCTTCACGGGTGTGCCTGACAAAGAAAGGTTGCAACTTTAGAGGAAGGTGTAAGGTCGCCATGACAGCTGTCACCTCGGGTGGTCTGAATGGTTGGGTACCTGGTACCAGGAGATGCTCGTGGGAAAGGTCGAGCAGGTTCTCCTTCTCGAGTAGGAGCGGAATGATCGATTCGTAGCAAGGCATCTCATTGAAGGCACGCGTGACTAACTTGGCTACGCTCTTAAACTCTTCCTTGGAGGGCCAGCTCGCCGATTCCGTGCCGCTGCTGCGCTTTTCAAGGAATAGGGCATGGGCTAGCGCGACATACAAGGTTTTCTCGAGCACCTGACACATACACAATGCACGTCCACGTCAGATAAACCCAGTTTGCCGTCCACCCAAGTCTTGGTTGGGTTACCCCTATTCGGAGATTCCCCTGCAGGATCCGGATGATGTAGCGAGCCTCTTCTTTCTGACACGAGACGAGCAGCTGCTTGATTGTGTCTCGCTTCCTTTTCGTCGACTGGAACGAACGGTGGTCTTGCGTGAGTGCCACCAAATGCATTGTGCGAGGGACCGGTCACCTACCTCGTTCCCCTTGAGCGTTGTCACGGTGAGCAGAGTCTTGTGGAGAGCCCCGCAGGTGAGAGAAGAGGCCGCACGGGCCCAAATGGTCTTCTGCCGGCCCTTGGCAAGCTCACCCACTAGCCCCACGTCTCCGGTTTCCTTCATGTCGTTCTTCAGACTCTCGGCACTGCGGCCACTCGCCTCCGATATCGCTCGCATCAACTGTGTGTGCATGTTAGTTCTCCCCACCCACCGTATGCATATACTCAGGCAGTTGGGGGGGTACACGTGATGATGACCTACCATCGAATCGCCAACGCCAAGTTCAATCCCGAGATGTGGTGGAGCGATCTGTGAGCGCAAGTGCATTCGAACAGTGAGCGGCCCGTTAAGTAAGACCGGTCAGCAGGACGTAGGTGTACGCGGTACCTTGTTGGAACAAAGATAAAAGCACGATACGAGATGCTCAGGCGACGTCCTAACGATGCATCTGGAATTGAGCGTGATGGCAATTAGGCAATTCGCATGAGATGTAGTTAAGGCAAGAGGTTCACGCTTCACCTGAACATGTTGGTCAGTAGTTCGACGATCTTTAACCGCCCATTCGTCGATTCCACTGTTCTGAACGCGTTGACGACGTGCATGAAGGGAACACTGTGCGAGAGAGTCAGTTGAAGGTGACACGTCATGCAAGGCAAACGGAAGAGAAGCGAGGCATACTCGGCACCAGCCTCCCAGAAAAGATAAGCTGCTGGTTTGAATTTGGCCATCGGTTCGCTCAGCATCTCCGCCCGCTCGCGAGTGAAGACGCTCAACGGCGGTGGTGCCGCAAGCACCTTGGCTGGTCTTTCCCTCTCGTCCGAGTATTCTCCTTCGGCTTCGTCCGTGCCTTCGCCCACCACACGCGTCACATCGCACGCAGTGTTGAAGGTTTCGTTCGCCGTGGGGTAATCACAGCGGGCGGCAGGTACCTACCGTCTTCGAGGTCGATCACTTCGGTCTTGCACGACACTGCCACTGATCGGGCACTGGCCTCGTGTTTGGCACACCTAGACGCACGGGGCTCTTCGCCGCTAACGACTGCCGGCTCTGCTCCCTCCGGATCAGCTGCAGCTTCGGTACGCGGTGGTTTCTTCGCCCCTTGTGTAAAAAATGAACTGTGCTCGGAGGTCAACTCTCCGCCGCCAAAAGAACAAAGGGAGGGAGGGGGGCTTACGTAATGCTGGTCTGCTGTTGGTGGTGCGGTTGCTCTATCCTGGCCTTTTTTGCGCTTCCTGTGGCCACAAAGTTACCCCCCCCCCATCTGCATAAATCACACAGCCTACAAAAAAAAAAGAAATTGCAGAAAAGAAGAGAACAAACGTGTACGTGCAGTGGAAGTGGTTTTTTTGGGGGCAGCACCACCTCGCTTCATTGTCCCCGCCTCTGGCCTTCTGCCTCACAGGCGTGTGCCGGTGGCCACCAAGTACGCCTTAACCAATTATTTACTCCAGGAAAAATTTTACGGGGGCTTTACAACACAAAAAAAATACGAAAAAGAGGGAGTTTGCGGGGGCGTGGGAGGCTCTTCAAGGGAGGATGACCAAGGCCTCTGATGAGTGCTGTGGGGCGGTGTCGTCATATTGGCTACGGCAGAAAACGGCCCTGAGACGCTCGTCTCGTCGCTCGTGATCCTTGGGCAGCCATTTGCCGCTGGCCAGCAGAAGCTGCTCCATTACGAGCCGAAGCCGGTCCTGTTCGTCCACGCACGCCAGCAGGGAAGCCACCACGCGAGCAGCACTACCCTCTGTGTTGCTTTCGTCTGGTCGCGCAAGTATCGCGGCTATTAGTACGCCTGTGTGTGTGTGTGTGTGTGACG
Source organism: Acanthamoeba triangularis (assembly GCA_902749335.1). NCBI lineage: Eukaryota > Discosea > Longamoebia > Acanthamoebidae > Acanthamoeba > Acanthamoeba triangularis. The sequence goes on from CACVKS010000826.1 coordinate 6,273, forward strand.
CGCGACCATGCTGCGTGGGCATACCCTTCTCCTTGCCCTTGCTATCGCAGACAAGTGTGGGGCTGAGAGTTTGAATCAGCTCGACAACCACCCCAGTCACCACCTCCACCAGCTGCTGCCGTCGCTCGACTTTGCTTCCTTCCAGCTTCTGTGCTTCCCTGTGGTGAGAGTCGCACACCCGCGCGTTGGGTACAACACGAGGATGAGGACGTGCACACAGAGACCTCAGACGCAAAATGAGAGAGGTGCAAGCTATACCGGATGTCCTTCTTGATGTCCAGGAATACACGTGTCTCTTCCTGTGCCCCTTCGTCTCCAAGCACGGAGGGCGGAAGCCCTTGCAGGATGCTAGCTTCAACGAGCATGCACGACGCGTGAGCAAGGTGGTCAAAGGTTGCCATCATCCATGTGTGTGAGAGAGAGAGAGAGAGGCGGCACCTGTGAAGCTCGGTCTGCTCCGCCTGATTGAGGGCTGCCGCCAGCGCTAGCACGAGACCTTCCAGACCATCGTCATCGCTCTGACCACACACAAACACACACACACATACGCAAGGGTCAGCCACGTGAAGCGGCTGCGGAGGACGAGAGATCCGTGGCCGTACCCCACGTCGCGGCAGGGCAGCCTCCTTGGCGCGCTCGGCTTGTGCGGCCAGGTGCTGGCGCGCCCAGGTGAGCACGTTGCGGGCGACCGTGACGCTCAGCAGCCGGTTGGCCTCCTTCGTCCTCACTGGCCCAGCCCCCTCAGGTGGAACAACGTCAACGGGTGCACCTGTAGCGCCAGTCTCATCGTCGTCGTCGTCGTCCGCGGTGGCTGGCGTGGCAGAATGGATGCATCTTCCATCAAAGACGCGGAAGATGCGATGAAGCTCTGCGATGAGATGGTGCTCGTCCAGGGGGCTGGGCTGTCGCCGTAGGCTCTCGACGATCGTCAAAATCTGTTGGATTTGCTCCGTTTCAGAGTTGAGCTCGGTTCGTTCGTGCAGCAAGAGTCTCGCCCGCCCCTGTTTCTCGATCGTAGCCAGACTGATGATGGGCGTGGCTGCTTCGTGCTCGGTGAGCCGCAGGCCCTCAGCAATGGTCACACCATCCCCTATGTCTCCCGTGCCCGTACTGCACGTGGAGAAGAAGCCTCCAAGCCACGACCAGGGCCACCCACTGCTCATCTCTCTCTGTTTCACCAACCCCACTTTTTTCCACTCAACTCTTTTTCCTCTCGGGGTTTGCGTCAAAGAAAAAAAAGGGAAATGCCCGAGTGAAAAAACAGTACATAAAAAAAAAGAGAGAAGATGAAGCGCCTCACGCCACGAGACCTGCCGCTGAGTTGTTGGAGAAACAGCACTGCCGCTGTGCCTTTCATGGTGGCAGCACGAGGTCAGGCCTCTGCGCTCCGATGCCAGCTTCCGCGCGCTGGTTCGACCCCCTAACAAACATATAACTACAGCTCTTATTCATCTAACAGGGCTTCTGCCGCGCGCGCGCGCCCTCCCCCCTCTCCCCATAGCAGCTGCGTGGAACCTCAGCGCACGATCATCTACGCGTACCGGCTGTTGGGGCCGCGTATCGGCAGGGAGGGTCTCTCACCAGCGCAGACACTACGCTGCAGGCTCGTCTGTAGGGGTTCAGCCCGACGCGTCGCAGGGCGTAGCATCAGATGCGGCCGCACCCCTGTCGGCAGCAGCTAAGGCCAGCCTGGAGAACGCCAGCAAGCTGGTTGAGAAGGCCAGCGCCAAGTTTGAGGCCGAGGACTACGCGGGAGCGCTGCCGCTGTACCACGACGTGCTGAAGCTGCGCGAGGGCGCCCTCGGCGCCGGGCACCCGGACGTGGGCGAGGCTTACCACTTCGTGGGCGAGACCCTATGGACGCTGGGCAAGTACAAGGACGCCGAGGCGGCGCTCAACCGCAGCTTGACCATCATGCGGAACCATCTGGGGCCGAAGCACAAGGCCGTGGGCTCCATCCTGAAGAACATCGCTGAGTGTCGCCAGGCCTACCTCAATGACGACGAGACCAAGATCGCCCCCGCCAAGCGCGTCAAGCTGCTGGAGCAGACGCTCCCGCTCATGGTCGAGGCCACCGAAATCGCCCAGACCCACGCAACCAGCGCCGAGGACGAAGAATACCTCGACGCTGTGTACGCCCTGGGTGAGGTCTACATTCAGCTCGAACGATACGCCGAGGCCCTGCCCTGCTTCGAGAAGTCTCTCCCGTTCTTCATCAAAAACGCGGCGTCCGACAGCATGGACACCCTCCTGTGCTGGCGCAACATGGCTGCCTGCTATCGGGTGCGCCGCTTCTTGTCCTGGGCCTGTTGGTGGTGATGGTGCTTCTTGTGTGTGTGGTCTAGGTCGCTACGTCCCTGACGATGATTGTGTGGCCGTGATTGTGTCCAGGCGTTGGGAGATGTCAAGAATTGGGAGAAAGCCCAGGCCGAGGTCGCCCAGATCGAGGACCACTGGAAGAACGACACCGGTAGCGAGATGCACGACCTGGCGAGTATGCGCGAGACCATGATGGCCATGGGCCTGGAGAAGGAGCTAGCCCAATTCGATGACACATACCAGGAGCTCCTCACCGAGGAGGACAAGGGCAAGCTCAAGCGGAAGGCCACCGACAAGCAGCCCGCCAAACCCTCTTCTACGAAGAAGCCTTCTTCTTAGAAGGAGCGCTCCCAACAGGCCCGCAACAAGCCTTGTTTTTTGTTTGTTTTGCCCCCTGAAGATGGAGCGTAGCACCACCTACTCTAGCGAATACGAGATGTCTCGGCGCGCCGAGTGCTGAATGGCCACTTAAATGGCCCCATGCCAACTCCTCCGAACTGGAGACGGATGTCATCGCCTTGATCAACGCGCACAATTGGATCACCGCCATCCGTTTTGCCCATGCTTCTCAAACCATAAGTAAGGGCAACCTTCGCCCCACTACGCGCACACGGACCAAATCCTGCCACGTGCCGACTAAACCGACGGTTCAGCCGGTCGACCAAGGCCCTTCGCCGATGATACTATTGGCCGACTTGCCGTTAGCAAGCACTGCCCAGGAGACGCCTCAGTGATAGGTGCGCTTAGGTTAAACCCAAAAAGATCGTTTTCGCTCTGTACATTCGCTCATCTCCGAATACCCCCATGCCTGTTGTCCGCTGTGATATAGTGTCCGCTTCACTAACCTTGCTTGGCTGAAGAGGAGCTATCGCCGTCCAAGAAGCGCACTCGCTTGGGCGACGTGCCGTGCGTCTGAGTTGCCGCCTGAGTTGCGTCCGGGATGTCGTCGTCCGGCCCGACTGAGCCCGGCAGGCGAATAAGTGCACGGCCTTCCTCAGCGCCGTCCCTCGGCCGCTTTCGCACCGTGTCGTCGGTAGAGGCTTCCGTCGCGCCGCTGCTGGAGGAGCTGGTGCTGGAGGTGCTGCTCGCGGCTCCCTCTCCTGTTACAGTTTCGCTTTCGTCCGGCTCCATGAACCGAACTCTCTTCACCGTCTTCTTCTTTTTCTTCTCCCGCTGCAGGTCGATCGAGACGATGGCCTGTTCGCCTTCGTCCGCCACGTCGTCAGACTTTTCCTTGCCCTTGGAGCGCGGGTCGTCGCGGGCGTCGCCGGCTCGTCCGAAGAGCTGGCGCGCCCTCTTGCCTAGGACGGCGCCGACATCCGGGTCGTCGTCGTCTTCATCCTCGGCCTCGTCGCTAAATTGACGGATGAACTCCAGCGATCGCAGCAGCGAGTGGACCTTGCGCTGCGCCTTGAGCTCGCTCTCCCCCTTTGTAACTTCTGTGGGTCGTTTGAGGGATTCCATCACAGTGTGCGTGCGTTGGTGATGGCTTGTCGGTGTGGTCTCATTTAGGGGAGTAGGGAGTACCCGTCTGGGGAGTGAGGGACTTGTCCTGGTTGAGGGTGAGGATAGTGACCTCGATGGTGTTCTCCATGACCAGCTTTTCCACAAACACCTCCTTCGTCTGCCCGATGCGGTGAGCTGATGCAGTGCAGCGGAACGAAGGCTCGGTACGGTCAGTGACTGCCAACCACAGCCAGCACGCCACAGGCAACCAGCAAGTGGACTTGAGCGCGCGATGGCAGGAAGAACATGTTACCTCGCTTGATGGCCTGCCGCTCCACCGACGGATCCCACACTTGATCGACGAAGAAGACGTGCGACGCCGCAGTGAGGTTGATTCCGAAGGCTGCGGGCGAAGGACAGGTGAGTGCACCAGCGACGAGAGGTTAACGACCTACTTGCTCGAGGTGCCCGTACCCGCCAGCTCCGTCTTCATGAGAATGGCCCGAATGTTGTCGCTCGTGTTGAACGTGGTCAGTGCGCTCGCCCTGGCTGCGGGCGTCTGGGGGACGTGCCGCGTGAGATAAAGCCCTGAGTTGGTGAATGCGTGACGTACGGAATGAGAGCCGTGGAAGAACTCGCAGAAGGAAAGGCCGATGTGCCGCAGCGCCTGGCGTAGGATAAGCAGCACGTGCGCGAACTGGGAAAAGATGATCGCCTTCGATCCCTCGGGAAGCTGCCGCCATTGACGGAGGAGGGAGACGCGTGAGCTGTAAAGTTGAAGGGAGAACCGTGGAAGAGAGAGAGAGAGGTCACCTGCTGCAGCCGATCGAGCAAGTAGGTGAGCTTCGTGGAGTTCACCTCGGACAACGGAATGTAGGCGGCCTCGGGCAGGGCGGACTGCAACAGGAGCGAGGTAGCACCGGCCGATGCCACAGACGAAGCGGCGGCCGTAGGCGATGTTACCACAACGCCGCTAACGGGCGGCGCGACCTCACACGCCGGCGTCGAGCTCGTCGTGGGCTGTGCGGGCGCTGTGGGAGTAGTAGGCGACTGCAGTGGCTGCGGCCTTACGAAAGAGTCCGAGAAGGAGAAGGCTGGTGAAGAAAAGTTCGCCAGAACAGTCGCACTGTCGACGCTTGGTGCGGGAGGCGGGTCGGCGGGCGCGGTCTCCATCGCCGGGAGAGAGTCCTCCATGAATTCCTCACAAACGAGGGCAGCCGCCGAAGCGACGGCATTGGGCGGCGCTACGGACGTCGACGGGGTATCTGAAGGGCTGAATCGCTGGAGGCGCAGTAGGCGAAGTACCTCCAGCGATGGCCCTGCGGTCAGAGGCGGCGCCGGTGCACCCTGTTCGCCCAAGTCGGGCGGCTGCTCTTCCTCCTTCAGTGGCTCGGGCGGAGGAGTGGAGGGAGTGCCCGGCGCAGCTGCGTAGTGTGCGCCGAGCGAAGCGTCTCCCGGCACCAGTAAGTGAGCTTCGAGCGTGGGATCCCCCGCAATCATGATCTCCACCACGCTCTGCAGGTCCGCGACCTCCGGCTTGGACAGCTCCCCTCGCAGCTTCGGGTCGTGCAGCTGCTCGCTGGCCACATCGAGACTGCGATGATCGTGGGCAGAACAATGTGCCCACTTCAGATCGACAGCACACGGAGCGAAACTAGATGACATGACTCGCTAGGGGAGAGGTCGTGCGTACCAAAGCTCTCGCTGCTCTCTATCGAGGGGAGTGAAGTGGAAGCAGTAGAGGATGAGGTTGGTGAGCGCCCGTTGCGCGTACTTGCGGTTGGCGGGGTGGAGGAAGGAGTCGGGACCAGAGCCGCGCGAAGCGATCAAATTGGTTTTGATCTGCGACACTATTTCGTTGTACTTCTGCCTCTCCGAGTCGTTGAGCTTCAACTGCACCACTGCATGAAGAGGACCATTAGGATATTGTGCACCGGTGCGTGCACACACACACACACACACAGTACCGGAGGTGTGACACTCGGGCAAGGCGATTTCTTTGTCGATGTCCTCTTGCTTGTTTTTGACCATCACCTGCGAGAGGATGTCGAGGAGGCGCTGCTCGGCGGCAGCGACGCCCTTGCGGAGCGGCCGCACGATGTAATCGGCCCAGACGCTCCTGTCGCAGAAGGGCTCATGCCCCAGGAACATGAGCAGACCGAACAAATGCTCTAGCTCCGTTTCCATGAGGAGACCTGTGACACAGGCAACATCGGCGCACAGACGTCAGTGGTGGTGGCTTTACGGAGGACGTGGAGATGCGAGGCGCCTGCCTGGAGTGGGTGTGCCGGTGCAGGCCCACTTTCTCTCGCACAGGAGGTTGGCAGCGAGAATGGCCTGGTTGGACTGCTTGTTGCCCATCACGTGGCCCTCGTCAATGATGAGGCGCAGCCAGTACACTTGCATGAGCGGACTCAGAGGCCGATAGGCTGATGCAAAGAGTTGTGGGGGGGGGAGAGAGAGAGAGAGAGAAGGGTGAGTCCCAAAGACGGAAAGAAGGAGCGGGGTCGCGGGTCGACGCACTTTGGCAAGACTTGCAGGTGGCGCTCCTTACGCCGAAATCGCAGTAGCATCGTTCGGAGAACGAGTTGTAGCCATTGAGGGTACATCTCTCCTTGCTGATCCTCGTGTGTGATGTGAGCACCACGTCGTATCTGTGTAGGAGAGCCAAGCGTAAGAGCTCAAAAGTAACGAATGATGATGACGACGATGATGAGGCAGGAGCGAAGTGGGTACTTGGAGAGCTCCTCGGGCGGAGGGAACTCTTGATTACTCTGAATGACCAGTATGCTGAGGTAGTTGTCCAGGGTGAACTTGTGAAACTCTTGTATCCACTGGTCTATCAGCGTGGCGGGCACCACGATCAACGTCGCTGCGGAAAGATACATCTGAATCGACAAAGGGAGGCCCTTGCGAGGCGTGCCATCACCTGCGCGCGACGGACCCAAGACCAGAATAGCGCATAGTTGCTGAGTAAACACGACCACGACCACGACCACAACCAACAACGACACGACACAGGGCAGGGCATACCAGAGGCGCCACGGGCTTGGGCATCACTTTCGGAAGAACTGGACTGGCGCCGCCGTTCTGATGAGCGAGGTGGCTTTTTGGTATCCTGTCGCTTGCGCTGATGGTCGTAGAGTATGTAGGGGGAGGGCAGCGCTTGGATGAACTCTCGCAGCTCCACCGGCAAGTTCATCCGTTCGAGCTGCGCCCCGGTGGCGCATTTGACCAGCGAACCGGCAAGTGCCTTGAGCGAGAGTACGGGCCCGCTGTCCACCGCGTCGTCCGACCACTCGCACGGTAGGACGTCGGCGGAAACCGCTGTGGGCGTGCGTCATTGTGAGTGCGCGAACAACACCGGCGGGTGCTCTCTCGGCGATCGTACCCTCGGTTCTCTTAGCTGGCAGAGCTGCCCTGTGTATCTTGTGGTGCCCTGTCGGCGTGCACTGCGTGCCCTTCGTCAGCAGGATGAGCCCGATGCAGATCAGCGTCTTGCCCGTCC
>CACVKS010000827.1:0-13543 GCA_902749335.1 Acanthamoeba triangularis
ATGTGCGAGCGCACTCTGGGAGACTAGAAAAGAATAGTCTCCCTGCGTTGCGCTCGCATGACACGGCCGGAGGACCGCCTAACCGGCGGCCCACCGGCCTCCTCGTAGTGCGAAAAGGGAAACCATGCCCAAAAACAGCACTACGAGGTCGGGAAAGGAAGGCCACGCTAACTGCGTGCCTCAACAGCGCTGGCCGCGCTGGCAACACGTCGGCTAACCGCCGCGTGAGAGGAAAGAGAGGCGTTTATTGTGGTCGCAACAAACTGCGTTGTTCTGGCTATCGCCGAACAACTACAGTTGCGCCCCAAATCCTCGATCGGCAACCGAGTGTTCGTCGAGGGTCCGATCTGCGTCGTGTACCGCCAGTCAATCAAATTGACCACATGCACTATGAAGGTAAAGGCGAACGTAGGGGCGACATACGGTTTGGTTGAACTCGGGACTGGCCTGACTGAGCGATTGCGTGAACACGAGCATGATTGTCGGCGCGCCGATGGGGGTCACCACGGTGATGGGCTGGTTGGGCAGGTAGTCGACGAGGCTCGGGTTGAGCTCACGGATGGCCGAGTGATTCCAGTTGTCCACGTGGCCCAACATGATGTCGGCCAGCGTCGTCAAGTTGAGCACCAGGGTACCGTGACCCAACAGCTCCGGCAACTGCGCATACCGACAGGCCAGGGTAAAATCCACCGGTGAGCACTTGGGAGTCGCTTAGGGAAGACGGCAGCAGCGTACGTTGTAGGCCGGTGCGACGGCGTAGGAGAGGATGGGAACCTCGATCACGTCAGGCTGTGCGAGCTTCTGCGCTGCGCTCAATGGAGTGCTGACGCCGCCAAAGTCAACGTTGTCTATTGAGGGGAGCCCAGAGGAAATGATGAGCGTATGTGGCAGGAATGAGGGAAAGGAGATGGGCATACATGCGCCCATATCAGCGATGGCAATCGAGGTGGGGTTCTGGAAGTAACGCAGGCGGATGTTGCCCGAGAGGTACTCAGCCATCCACACGGTGTAGAGATTGAACGACAGGCCCTCGCCGATGAGCCACGTGAGAGTGAACGCGCGGTCTTGGTTGCAGAGGATGGTGCCCATCAGATCAATCAATCGCCTGAGGAAAAAGACCAGAAGTCAGATGGGAGTTGGTGCACCAAAGCGCGATCGAACAAACCGGGTGGAGAAGCATGAAGTACGTCTTGTAGCCAAATGGCAGGGGCACGTAGCCCAACGACGTGGCCTGTGCGACGGCGCGGTCGTTGAGCTGAGTCCACGCCAGGAAGGCGAGAAACCCTTGGATGAAGGTGCAATCCACTGTGGTGAGGTTGAGCGGCAACAGCGCGTAGTTGACCATGGTGATAGGCCACGAGGTTGAAAGGTTGCCGTTCACCGCACCAGCGCCCATGTAGCTAGAGCTGATCTTGGCGATCGCCTCACCAAGAGCCGAAGACACTGCCGCGTTTGTTGGGCTTACCGTCGCGCCTAAGCACCACCCCGTTCCCCGTTCCCCGAGCACACGTTAGCTTTCCACACTGACGACAGATACACAAAAAACGAGGGCGCACCAGCTCTGTTCTTGAGCAAGGCGCGCTTGACACCTGCCTGGTCCGCGAAGAGCTTGGTCGCATAACTCAAGCTGTATGGTGTGTTCTGTAGTCACGAAAAGAAGTTAGACACACTGCAGGGAGGAACAAATGGAGAAACTGTGGTCCGCACGCACCGTCACGTAGGTGGTCTGAGCAGTGCCAGGGTTGCCCGTGTTGGTGGCATGGTCTTGGATGCCTGGCAACACTGACCAGTTGGCCGTGGCGTAGACGCTCCACACGGCACCAAAGTCGGCATTCGCGTCAGCCAACAGGCTCATGAACGTTTGCGTGAGTCCTCCGGCTGAGTCGTTGGCGTAGGCCAGCAGGATGCGCTGCTCGGGCAGCGTGGCGTTGGGGTTGAGGGCCTTGATAGCGGTGTCGTTCCAAAAGAGAATGTTGCCATACCAGATATCCCCCAGCGTCTTCCCGTCCAACACCTGTTTGGAACGCAATGGGTTACGAACAACGTGAAAGAAGAAGATAAAATTAAAGTGGGTGAGCGTTGGTACCAAGTTGGTGACGGGCAAGTTGTAGATAGGCACGAGAGGTTGGGCGATGATGGGAACGAGTGTGTAGCCAGCAGCCTTAAGCAAATCCTCCGGGTAAGCGGCACCTGTGATAGCATAGTCCTGTGTGGTCGTGTGTCTGTTAATGAGGGTGCGTGATTCCTCTAGGACAGCGGAGCATTTAGTGTACATAGGAACCGTCAAGCAGTCCCTGAAAGGGCTCAGGTCCGGTCTCGAACGTAATCGTGGTGTCGCCCTCGGCAAACTGGTGTTCGAGGAGAGAAACGAGAAAATAAAAACCACAGGCGCCAGGACATTTTGTGAAGCGATTGAGTGAATGGGCACCTGGTAGGTATCGGCCAGCGAAGTCATGTACGTCGCTACGTAGGTGTCGCCGCCACCAAAGACGGTGGTGGCTGCTGGTTGTTCAAAGGTCAGAACGGTGCATGAGATGAAGACGATAGTGATTAGTGAGCGAGAGTGTACCTTGGGCCTGGCCGCCACACAGAAGCAGCAAAACCAGTAGTTGCGCAGCGGCGGTGGGGAGCATGGTGGGTGTCTCCTGCTGCGGGGTACTTGGCAGAGGTGCTGTTAGGGTGAGGTGTGGATAGATAACTGCTGGTAGGTTGGGTACTGAGAAAATGCACTTGCCCACGACCGGTCGTGTCAAGGTGACACTAAACGTCATTCTGGATACCGTCGTTTTGTCGGAAGCGGCCACGCAGCAAACAGCGCGTAACGTCACCTCAAGGTCAGCCATACAGGAATCTGAGAAGGGAATAGCTCACCAATCAGAACGCGCAACACTCCGCGCGCCAACCTCTTGGTTTGACCATCACGGACACTCAAAAGGGTTGGTCCGGAAAGATGGGTTGTCGGGTGCGACAAGAATCAATATTGCTTTGCCCCGCAACCAGGGCCCGAGAACACTGCACGTGGCCCATGTACTAGGAGGATGCCTTGGGGCAGGGGACCTCACGAAGGTAGGCCGTCCGCCAGAAGTCGTCGTAGAACATGAAGTTGACCCCTGGTGCAACAACACCAACGTTAACGACCTAGATCGAGTGATGGAGTCCAAGTGAAGGAGCATACCCACGAAGCCGTCAACGCGCAGGGTGAAGGACTCGGACGCCGCGCACTCCCTCTGAATGGCCTCCGCGACCTCTTGGGGTCCCGCCACAGAGACCGGAATCTGGAACTCCTAAAGGAATCAGGCCCGCAACGACTTTGTTAGCGCAATGTACTCAACTGTGACATGGATCACAGAACACGCCACACCAGAGGACAAGCGCCTACCTTGTCGTCACGCATGCTGATGGTGCTCGGCTTGAAGTCCCACTCGCCGAGACTCGTGTCGTTGTAGTACACTGCGCCGGTAAAGAGCTTCACCTCAAGGTTCACATAGTTGGGGTTGTCAAGGACAAAGTTTTCCTGCACACACCGTGTGCACCACATCAGCTTCGAAGTGCGACGGGCGTGCGTGCAAACAAGTGGCGTACTTTCAGGGAGAGCTTGAAAGGAGCGAACGAGAGGCTCACTCCACTGGCTGACTTGAATACGAGTTCAGGGTCGCGTGGAGAGAGGAAGAAAATGACGAGCACCAACACAAGCAGCAGCACCAACGCTGTAATCGTGATGCTAAGGTATCTATTGATAGGAAAAAAAAAAGATGAAAAAAGGCTTTAGAAAGAATCATATACATTTTTTAAAAAAAATTAAAAAATTAAAAAAAAAGAGCGGGTACACTTTGCGTTTGATGGGGTTAGCAGACCACCAATCCTGCATCTTTTGGATTGGGTTGCGGTAGTAGTAGTCGGGGTGTCGGGAGGACCCGAGGAGGAAGTCCTCCTTCTCCTCCTTCTCCCGCGTATGGTACTTGCTCGCCATCTTTTGCTCTCACCGCAGCAGATTGCGCCAAGGAACCGCCAACGCTTTTTCTTTCTTTCATTTCTTTTCACCTTTTCATTCGAATGAAAAAAAAATTGGAAAATTAAAAATATTTGTATGTTCGGGAGTTTGGTGATTCGCGACTAAATGAGCTGGTACCGGCCAATCGGCGGCGACGTCAGAAGTAGGCGATTTGTGGCGCGTAAAGTGCGCCCTGCACGCCAGGCGGGGCATTGCTGGGATATGTGGGGGAGGTATCTGCATTTCATTTGGTATTTTCTTCGCAGCGACCCAAGGAAAAGCTCTTGTGCGGGGTCGGCGCGAGACCAAACTTCTCTTGCGCCGACGGCAAGCAGGACCACGCGCCACCCCGAGTTCGTTACTTCTGCCTGGCGTACAAAAAGTACCAGATGGGCAACAGCCAGGCCACCAAGAAGGGTACTTTTCCGTTCCCGGTTCGGTTGATGCAGGACCAAAGGTTTTGCCTCAAAGTGTTTTAACTCCTGGCAGAGGTGGAGCACCTTAAGGCCCTCTCCGAGAAAGCACAAAACTGTACAGTTCCCAAACGCCTCATCTTCGCTCTGTCATCTTTGCTTGCACAAGCTTTCCTTCGCCCAGCAGGGGTTTTATTTTATCTATCGGCACTAAAATAAGAATAATAATAATAATCTCCTATTTTTGTGGTGGCCTCGGTGGTGATCGTGAGGCACCCGATTGCGTGCTCGGCGTGCAACCCTAACACCTTTCAACAACGTTGCTCCGGAGTACAGCCAACTTCACGCTGCCGGAGGAGGAAGTACAGAGCCTCGTGGAGAACCTGTCGTCTTCCCGTGCCCGCGTGCAAGAATGGGCCGCCAACACCATATCCTGGCTCACCAAAGACAATGGTACATTCACACTCACCGCATTGACACCGCCCATCAGCGTGCCCCGATAATCGTGCGATCATCACACTTCAACTCCCATGTGCCTGAAACAGCGGACAATCGTAAGTCGATGGCGCTGCATGGCTGCCTGAAGCCCTTGGTGCTGCGCCTCAAGTCGCGGGACATTAAAGTCCAGTGCTGGAGCGTGTGCGCCGTGGGCAACTTGTGCATCGAAAACGGTGAGCTCCTTCTTGCCCTCCCAACGCTCGTCGACACACCCCATCACCAATGCTCACGCAAGCGCTGCTCTGTCGCCGTGTCCCTCTGCCATCCAGACGAAAACAAGAAGGAAGTGATGCAGCTCAGGGGCATCGACTACATACTGCGACTGCTGAAGGCCAGCGACGAGACCGTGAACAGATGGGCGTGCAATGCCATTGGTATCCTGTGCATGGAGAATGGTACAGTAATCCAGTAACGCTCCTCTCAATGCGTCACGATGAGTTCGTCGCTCATGAGCGTGCATCTACAGAGGAAGCGGTGCGATTGGTGAGCAAGGGCGGAGGCGTCGGAATGCTGGTAAATTGCCTGCACTCCTCCAACTTTCGGGTGAACAGGTGGGCCGCATTCGCGCTCGGCAATCTTTTGGGTCCAGGTACAAGCGCCCTCCTTATACGGAAACGAGCTGCCGCGTAGGCGCCATTTGACTTGCGTCGAATTCCTTTCCTCGGGAGTAGAGGAGAACAGGCACCTGGTGGTGAAGAAAGGAGGCTTGGATCCGCTCGTGCGGATTCTCGACTCGCCCAAGAAGGACCACGAAGCCAAGCGATGGGTTGCCAACGTGGTCGGCCTCCTCTGCATGAAAGATCGTATGTCACACCCGCACCCGGCGATTATATGTGTCTGGCCACCACAACCGACTGACGCTCGCGTGACGCCACCGCACAGCCCTAGCGCGAGTCGAGGCGAGCAAGGCAGGAGCAATCGAGCCACTCGTGGTGCTGTTGCGCGACTCCAGGGACCCGACAGTCGTCAGAAATGCCGCCTTCGCGATTGCCAACATCTGCCTTGACAACAGTACGCAAAGAGTCTATCGTCGCTGTTCCCCGGTATCGACAGTTGTTTGGAACCTCTCATCGTGTATTGGCTTCTTTAGATGCCAACAAGGCCAAGGTGAAGATGCTGGGTGGACTGCGCATGCTTCTCAACATCCTGCAGACGAAGAAGAATGCGGATTTCAAGCTGCAGATGGCCGCCGGTGCTGCCCTGTTCAACATATGCGATGGCGACGGTAACCAGTCTCTGATCCTGGAGTACGTAAGGGGTTTTGTTCTTCTAACACCCCTCCGCCCACAGACGAGCTGCCGGAGAAGGTCAAGGAGGTCTTGAACAAGGCCAAGAGCACACTCCGCCCGGAGCGGGAGATCCGCAAGCTCGTCGATCTCGTGGACGGCTCTCAGACCGTGGCCAGTACGTCACCCTCGAGGCCCTGTGTGCCTGTGCCCGCATGGGGCGAGTTCAATGGTACCCCGATGCTCACATAAGCGGTGCAACGCTCCGCAGTGCGGCTGGTGAAGAAGGCGCCCAACATCACGGACCTGTTCACTACGCTGGACGCGCCGCCGAGCCCGGTCCCCAAGGCCGGCTCGAAGGGAGGCCTCTCCTCGAACCGCATCATGCGTTCCGACCTCAACGATTCAGATACCGAGGGCGAGCTGCCGACCTACGCCACGCCGAGGCGGCTCACCATGCTGGAGGAGATGGACAAGCGGAAGCGCACGACGTCCCTCCCGCACAGGGACCAGACCGAATCCTCGCGGGAGCTGGAGAAGCCCAAAGGCCAGCTGGGCCGGCTGATGGTGACCGAGAAGCGCAAACGGTCGATCAGCGCCAATGCAGTTGCGGAAGGTTCATCGGCGTCGACTCACGCCGCACCCCCGCGCGGCCTGGCGCGGCCGTACCATCTTCAGGTGGAAGCGGCTCCGCGTATGCGGCGTGGATCGGTGGGCGGCTTTGCCGACGCGCCCGAGGGACTGCCCCGGCAAGGCGACGAGGTGAGGCCACCACGGGCGCGACGGCTCACACTGGCCGGCGACGATGGTCCGCCGCAGATGAGCCAGGCCGCGCGCAAGATAGCGGCCGTACCCACCCTCATCGTGGACAAGGTCGGCGACGAGGCTCTGCCCCTCGATGAAGACAACTCGCACCTCCTCGAGGACTCAGATGAAAGTGCGTGGGGTTACCTTCCCTTCGTCAGCAGTCACCTTAAATCTGACGTCCCTCTGCCCTCCGCAATTAATTGCAGCGGATGACCGGTCGGAGAGCTTCTGGGAGATGCTCGAAGGAGACGTGAAGTACGATCACCTTCAGATCCAAGAGGAGATCGGCGTGGGCGCCTTCGGCACCATCTACAGCGCGCTCTACAACGACCAGCTTGTGGCCGTCAAGGAGCTCTCCTTCTCCAAGAACGAGCACGTACAGCGTCTCGTCGTTCGCGAAGTCCAGTCCCTCAAGTACGATTTGATTCTGCTCCACATTCGTCGACAACTACCCACTAGCGGGAGCTCATCACCGTCCATCACCATGGTGCAGACTGCTGGAGCATCCCAACATCGTGCGCTATCTGGGCCTCTGCGTGCATGTTACTGGCGCGTACCTCGTCACTGAACTCATCGATGGCGGCGACCTCAGGTACGAGAATTCCACTTTCGCGCATGGTGTGGTGTCATGCTCACTTTGGGGGGGTAGGGAACTGCTTCAGCGCGACCAGCCGCTGCCGTGGTCGGTCCGCTTTTCCATCGCACACGACATTGCCTCGGCTCTCGCGTACCCCTCCTCCTTGTCCGCCTGCGCCATCTCTCTCTAACCTTCCCCCCCCCGCGCGCCTGGCACCAGATTCATTCACTCGAAGGGCATCATTCACAGGGTATGCATACCTCCGAAGCGGGATAGACGTACGGGATTGCTGACGCTTTGTGTGGCGCGAATTGTGTAGGACCTCAAGAGCAAGAACGTTCTTCTGCGAGCCGACCACACCGCGTTGCTGTACGCTGCCCATTCGCCACTGCAATGCCAATAGGAAAAGCGGGTGAACCGCTCGTTTCTGGGCCCAGAACCAAGATCCGATCATACCCGCTTCTCACACACCGTTTTGCACTACAGGTGTGACTTCGGCTTTGCGCGGGACGCCGACCCCAAGAGTCCTCTGGCCTCTGTACCCTCCGCGATGCCGGGCACAATGACTCTGAAGGTGGGCACTAACCTGTGGATGGCGCCCGAGGTGGTTGCCGGCGGGACATACGACTGTGAAGCCGACATCTTCAGGTAACCGCGAGTAAAGCCAAAACAACAACGTGGCGGTGTGGGTGGACATTATTAACACACGTTTGTGCGCTCTCCTTTTCCAGTTTCGGGATGTTGTTGGTGGAGCTGATCACCCGCGATAAGCCTCCGAGGGACCGCGCCCTCTGCGCCCAGCCGGAGGCCTTCATGACGTTCTTGCTGGGCCACCTGGGCGAAGAAGCCGTGCTGGCGCCGAACCCTGCAGTAACCAGCTTCCTTGACGTCGCCGTGCGCTGCGTCACTTCGCCCGCCGGCAAGCGACCAACCATCGACAGCATCCTGTCGGTCCTCCAAAGTGCCCGGACCACCGTCTAATTACCCCCCCCCCCGGCTAAAGAGATCGTACCGATCCATCGTTGTTAATGGGACACCGCCAGTTCAGTTTGTCTTTACCTTCCGCAGCCCACGCATCGCGGATGATCCCAAAGCTCCGCCAATGTGTGAATGACGGCAGTTGAGTAGTAGATCGCCAGCGTTGCTTCGTCCTTGACCCTTTCTCCTCTTGCTCTTCCGGCTCTAAACAGCCGCGCTCCAAAAGAAATAGGCGAGAACGTTGCCGCATCGACCGTGACAACGGGAGTGCCGATCCTGCGGTGGCTTTGCGTTTTGTTCTTTCTTCTCACTCACAGGTCTAGAACCCACACGACACACATCATGCCCACCAACGGCAAACCTCTCTCCCCCTTGGTGGTGACCTTCTTCTTCCTCCTCGTCAGCTGCCTTCTGCAAGCGCGTGGTAGGCACCGGCCACACCTTTTTTCTCCAGTTGTAGCAGGAGCTGACCCTAACTCTGGTGCCAATGGTGGTACAAGAAGGGGCGACCAATGTCGTGGGAGGTGGCAGCACGTTCGCTGCGCCGCTGATGGACTACCTGAGCACCAACTACCAGGTACGAGCACATCACTAACTTCATTTTTACTTGGTACCGCTGTGGCCTTGTACTAGAACAATCCGACTCCCGCGGTCCGAGATATCGGGAATTCCGCAACTCCTTTTCTCACTCTTTCCCTTTCTGGTTCCTGGCCAAACTGCTCCCGACCAGTTCGTTGACGACGTGGTGACCGTGAACTACGACGAGTCCTCCTCCGACACCGCCATTCTAACCTACATCGGCAACTCAGGCGTTCTCGTACGCTTGCCACACCCGAGCTTCACGGATCTCTTCACCATTTTCATTCAAATGCTCGCCCTCCCCCCCAACAGGACTTCGCGGTCACAGATGCTGGCTACTTTAAGGAAGGCCTCAAGGCCTTGGACCTCACGCTGCTGCCCATGATGGCCCAGCCCATTGTGCCCATCTACAACTTGGGACCCTCCGTTGGCAGCCTTGTACGACAACTCCCCCCCCCCCAAACATCATTGTCGCTGTGTGACGCTGTCACCTCGTAGGTGCTGGATGGACCCACGCTGGGCGCCATCTGGGTGGGCGACATCGTGTGGTGGAACGACACGCGGATCGAGCAGCTCAACAACGGCACCGTGCTTCCTGCCGAGCGCATCCTCCTGGCCCGCTCGAACGACTCCATCGCCGGCATCTCCCAAACGTTCGGCAATGCCCTGAGTGCCTTCTACCCCAATTTTGCCGCGTTGTGGCACCCTGAGGCTACCGATCCCTGGGCCAACTACACCGGCATCCAGGACCACCTGACCAACACCGGCATTGCTGGGACGGCGCAGGCCCTCCACGTCAAGGTGCCCATTTCATCCGTCCACCCTTTGCTGACTGATCTTCCCATTGACCTTCTTGCACGCAGAACACACCATACAGCCTGAGCTACACGACGAGGTCCCTCGCTGATCAAGTTGGTGTCAAGTCTGCACTGATGAAGAACAAGGCCGGTGCGGCCATCCCCCGCGCGTTTCCTCTATTTGCGAATGACATGTGGTAACCACCTGTGCCGCTATCGTTTCCAGGCTCAACTGTGGACTCCACCACTGCGGCCGTGGAGTCAGCCCTCAACGAAGTGACGGACGACCTCCAGTCCGACTACCTCGGCCTCGACGTGATCAACGGCAATGACTCAGCATCGTGGCCCATGTGCATGGTCAGCTTCGTGCTGGTGAACGTGTCGAACGAGATCCCCGACTGCTCATACATCCAGGGCCTGATGAAGTTCATCGCGTGGTCGCAGCTCAACCCGCGCGTCATCGCCGCAGTCAAGAGCGATCTCAATCTGGTGCCCTTGCCGTTTGGATACAAAACGTACGCCATTACAACTCCCCCCTTGTGGTTCGGCTGGCTGGCTGAGTCTGGGATATTCCATCTTGCAACTAAAACAACAAACGAACAAAAACAACACATTTTACAGGAAGATGATCGACTTGATGGGCCTGGTGACGTGCAACGGCAACCGTGCGTTTGACGTCACGATGCTCATCGGCGAGGGCGTGCTCTTCAACCTGTACCCGGCGTGGATGGATGCCTACTTGTCGTCCAACGTCGAGCTCAAGTACTTCGAGAATCCCACAGCAGTAGCCATTGCCGACTTGGAGGCTTGTACGTACACCTCTTTCCCTCCCCCAACGTGTTGTCCAGTCGTGATGCTTCTTTTTGAGTCTGCTGACGGTATGTTGTGATGTGACCCCACCAGACACCGTGGACTTCGGCGCCGTGACGGGATCATTGGACGAGTTCAACAGCGCCAAACGGGCCACTTCGGACGTGGTGCAGGTGCCTGTCGTGGCTTACGCCGTCGCCATCGGCTATAATGTACTCCCCTTCACCCCATTCCTTTGTTTTTTTTTTCAATCTAATCTAAGGGGATCGTGGGCGCAGATCCCAGGGTTGGTGGGCAAGGGCGCATTGGCGCTCAACCTCACCACGCTGGCCAACATCTTGCTGGGCACCGTTGACACGTGGGACCACGCGGCCATCCGCGAGCTCAACCCCACGCTGACCGGTCTCCTGCCCAGCGCACCCATCACCGTCGCTCTTCCCGGCCAGACTCCGTTGATCATGCGCGTCTTGATCAAGTCGCTGCGCGCCGCGAGCGCCCTGTTCGACCAAACGGTAATGCAACTTGTGTGCATGCGCGCAAGCTGCGTCATGTGTCGTCGTGTGGTGTGTGCACTGGTTGATGTCCATTCTCACTTGCGATTGCTCGTGAAGGTGGGTCCCGACGACAACAATCTGAACCTGCCGATCCAAGCCAGCGGACGGCTCATCATCAATATGACCGACCCGACACCGACGCTGTCCAGCACCACCAACACCATGGGCGTGTGGCTGTACGAGAAGCTGAGGATCAACCGCAAGCTGGGCGTGGCCGACTTCTATAACCCGGCTGGCAACCGCGTGTCGCCAAACGCAGAGAGTCTGCAGTCGGCCATCAACGACTTCAGCAGCGATGCGAACGCGGCATATCTCATCAATGGTTCGTTTTGCTGATCACCCTGTCGATGCGTGCGAACGTTTCCTCTGGTGTGCTGGGGGCTGACAACAATCAACCAACGAATCAGGTGCGGGCGCGCAGAGCTGGCCGATGGCGACCTACCACCAGTTCATCGTGCACCACTCGACCATGCCCGACTGCGTCAAGGCACGCGGTCTCGTCGACTGGATCTTCTGGACCCAGACCGACCCCGCCGCTCTTTCACTGGCCACACAGTGCGTCGTCCCTTACTATTCCCCACGCGCAGCATTTGATTGCCGCTGCTCACGACCAGGCTGGTTACAAACAATCACACAGGAACTACCTGGGCGTGCCGGGGCATTCGAAGGAGGGGCGCGCGCGGCTGTTGGACTTTGTGGCGGGCATGACGTGCGAGGGTCAGTATGTGAGCTCCGTGTACGGGTGCATCTACCAGGGCACCCTCTGCTCCGACCACGGTCTGTGCAACCAGGACCTCCAAGGCAGCGGTTCTTGTTTCTGCGAGGCCGGCTTTGAGGGCAAGCACTGCGAAATCGCCATCGCGAGCAGCACCAGCGACGTGCCGCTCGGAGCCATCCTCGGGGCCATCATCCCGGCGGCGGTGATTGCGTTCCTGGTGATGTGCTGCCTCATCGTGGGCCTGGTGGTGTGGATGCGGCGGACACGAGAGAGGGAGGACGACTGGGAAGTGGACATGGGCGAGCTGGAGATGGGCGAGCAGCTGGGCGCCGGCGGCTACGGCGAGGTGCACAAGGCCGTGTGGAAGGGCACCGAGGTGGCGGTGAAGATGATGATCTCGGAGAACGGCGGGCGCGAGCTGGAGCGGAACTTCAAGGAGGAGGTGCGGGTGATGACAGCACTGCGGCATCCCAACGTGGTGCTGTTCATGGCAGCGTGCACCAAGCCGCCCAAGATGTGCATCGTCATGGAGTACATGGCCCTCGGCTCTCTCTTCGATGTACCTGCCCTCTCCTCCCCTCGCCTTTGTATGCTTCTGTTCCTAATTTGGGCCTGCGTGGATGGGGGTAATGGGGTGAACAACAATAACAACAAACAACAACAGCTGCTGCACAACGAGCTGATCCCGGACATCCCGTTCGCACTGCGCAACAAGATGGCCTACCAGGCGGCCAAGGGCATGCACTTCCTCCACTCGTCGGGCATCGTGCACCGCGACCTCAAGTCGCTCAATCTCCTGCTCGACTCCAAGTGGAACGTCAAGGTGTCCGACTTCGGCCTCACCAAGTTCAAGGAGGAGATGAACCGCAACACGGCCAAGGAGATCCAGGGCAGCGTGCACTGGACGGCACCGGAGATCCTCAACGAGGCTCTGGACATCGACTTCATGGTGGCCGACATCTATTCGTTCGGCATCATTCTGTGGGAGCTCATGACCCGACAGCAGCCCTACATGGGCATGAGGTACGAGCATACGCGACCGTATCTCTCTCTTTCTATAAAGTTTCGTCAGCGGCTGACATCTGGTGGTGGTGATGGTGATGCAATGTGTGTGTGTCAGTCCGGCGGCGGTGGCGGTGGCGGTGCTGAGGGACAACGCGAGGCCGCCGCTGCCCGAGCACGAGCAAGTCATGGTGCCGGCCGAGTTCGTGGACCTCATTCGCAACTGCTGGCACCACGACCCGACGATTCGGCCCTCCTTCCTCGAGGTGATGACGCGGCTGAGCGCGCTCGGCGGTGAGGGCGGCACGTCGTCGCTCACCAGGACCTCGACCTCGTCCTCGTCGGGTGGCGTTGGCGGTGGCGGTGGAGGCATTGATCGGTTCGGGTCGTGGACCATGCCATCGGGCGGGTCGGCGAGCAACACCAGCACGGGCTCATCGAGCTCCGACGGTACGCCCAAGCAGCAGCAGCATGCGCACGATGATGCAACTGCCCCGCTTCATTTCCGTCATTGTCTCACTTGATAGCGGGGCTGTGGGCGTGCAGGGCGAGGGTCGGCGGTGTCGGCCGGCGGTGGCGGCGCGGCGGCGGGA